>JACXGK010001231.1:22865-49064 GCA_016801125.1 Novumbra hubbsi | reverse complement strand
CAACAGCCATGTTACAGATTTTTCTCATCTGAAAGGAAAATGGCTTTGTTAACGCCGCAGAAGCTGCTGGTGTGTATGTGCGTGAGCGCATGTGGTGGGTGTGTGGGCGGTTGTGTGGGGGTGTGTGTGTGTGCATGTGTTTCTTTATGAGTGTGTGACTTTCTGTCTCATTTTCATTAAAAATGCCTGTAGCCTTGCTCTCTGAAGCACGATATATTGTAATGTAACATTGGAACACCCCTAGACCTCTGGGGAGGAGACAAGCAGAATGAAATGTCTCCTTTTTTCTTTCAACTTCTCTGAATCTTAAAAAGGCCAGATGCGGCTTCAGGGTTCTGCCTTTACTCGTCTGCCTGGCACTAAAAGCTGGTGTATACTGCCATCTAGTGGCAATGGAAAGGTATTGTATTTATAGTGTGATTAACAGGTACAAGTCGATAAAGCAATGTTTGATTTGGTAGGTTCAATGTTTGATTTGGTTGGTGCTAGGGAAGTTGGAGGACATTCTTGGAGGAATCTGTAGTAGGGTAGCAAAAAATTACAATGTTGTAAATCCCAAGTATATTTTAGTTTATTGTTTTTAAGATGTAGAATTCTTTGGGTACAGAAGTAGTTTTGGAGTAACTTCCCATAAGTGGTTGACACAGTGCATAGCTAATGCAAATATAACAAGGCAAGGCCTTTCAATATTACTGCTATTTAATGAAGAGTGTCTTTGCACCTATGTGAAGGTGGGATAGATGAAGTATGTAGTACTAGTATGAGAAAAACTGTAAAAAGATTAGTAATATACAGCTGAAAGAAGGAAGATGCTGTAAAGTTGTAAACAAATTGAGTTTAAATTGAGGAGATCAATGCTGTCAAGCTACTATCCTAACTGGATGCAATGGGAAAGGTTGAAGGAGAAGGAAGACATGATGAAGATATTGTAATGGATGCCAAGCAGCCTGGAGATGCTGTCAAGTGATCCTGAAACACTGGTTGAGAAGAAGAATTACAGATGACTACATTGTTTAGGAGAAACTACCAAAAAGTAAAAGAAATGAGAGTCCTAGTTTCAGGTGGAACTGTTTTTCTGTCTGTCTGACCTCCAGACAGACAGATATTTACAGTAGCTGAGGTAAATGATAAGGACTGCTAGTAATAGTACCTGAGGTGTATGATGAGGACAGATAGTTTTAGTTGTTAAGGAGTAGGAAAAGGACCATTAGATATAGTAGTTGAGGTGTGTATGATGAGGACATTAGTTATAGTAGCTGAGGTGTATGCTGTCGTCCAAAGTAGAGAGTCGTAACTACAACTTTGGTCAAAATTTAGTAATATATCAAAATAAACTTTTGGGTGTCTGTTTTATATTGTACCCGGAATGGTGGAACTTGCCTTAAAACACAAATACCCTGCAAGGTTTGTAAACAGCTGCAGACCATTAAACAAAAGCAAGTATTATAGCCTCATTATAACCGGACCAGCTTCTGCAATTTGGTGGTTAGCATTACCAATGTGGTTAGCCTACTTGCTCCCTGAATACTTCAAATATGGTAAAGTAGATGTCAAATAATTCAAATAGCAAAGTATTCTTTGGGACTTCTTCTGTGTCATGTAGTTTGTCAATGATTTTAGGAAATCAAAATGACCACGCCTAGGCTAGCTACGGAACTGGCAAAGTCAATGTGCTTGCCTCGTGCCGCGCCCTGCTAATCTATTTCTATGCATTTACCTCTCGCTGCGACCCTTTCTGATTTCAACTCCCCCAAAATATTATCCCCAAGTTTAAAAGCAAACAAATAGCTAAATAAATATAACGTCTTAAGCACCTTTTTACACATTAAGTAGGATATATCCCTGAATGAAGGCCGTCACAAAGCAGTAACATTGCAGGGACAAGCATGTAAATACTTACGTCCATCCAACAAGCACAGCAATATACAAGGTAATTTTATTTCAAGCTATAGCAGTTTTTTGTTTTAATATTTATGTTTAAAACAACTCAGTGCTTATGTACTTGTTTATTTATGCTGTTTAATAAACCTGAGGGTGAGGGTGATGACGATGTTTATATTAGATAATGAAGATTAACTTGTTTAGGAGGGAAAGAATCTGCATTGTTAACTATTAATATAACACCCACATATCTTAAAAAAAAGAAAAAAAGAAATACAAAGCAGTAAATAAAACAATGTTCTGGAATATGTTCTTGAAAATAAACTATTACAAACTCATCTATCTAATACACAATATGCCGGTTAATTAAAAAAACATTCAAGTAATTTTTCTCCATTTCACTCTAGGCGTGGTTACAACAGTAAGGCTTTGTAGGGCAGTATGATGAGGACAGTTAGTAATAGTAGCTGATATGAATGATGAAGACTGTTGGTAATAGTAGCTGAAGTGAATGATGAAGACCGTTAGTAATAGTAGCTGAAGTGAATGATGAAGACAGTTAGTAATAGTAGTTGAGGTGAATGATGAGAACAGTTAGTTATAGTAGTTCAGTTGTATGATAATGACAGTTTGTTATAGTAGTTTAGGTGCATGATGAGAACAGAAAGTAGTAGAGGTGTATGATGTGGACAGTCAGTTATAGTAGTTGAGGTGTATAGTGAGGACAGTTAGTTATAGTAAAGGTGTATGATGAGGACAGTTTTTTATAGTAGTTGAAGTGTATGATGAAGACAGTAAGTTGTAGTAGTTGAGACGTATGATGATGACAGATAGTTACAGCAGTTGAGGAGTATGATGAGGTCAGTTAGTTATAGTAGTTGAGGTATATGATGAGGCCCGACAGTTATAGTAGTTGAGGTGTATGATGAGGACAGTTAGTTATAGTAGTTGAGGAGTATAATGAGGACATTTAGTCATAGTAGCTGAGGTGTATGACGAGGACAGTTAGTTATAGTAGCAGAGGTGAATGATGAGGTCAGTTCATTAAAGTAGCTGAGGTGTATGATGATGACAGATAGTTACAGCAGTTGAGGAGTATGATGAGGTCAGTTAGTTATAGTAGTTGAGGTATATGATGAGGCCCGACAGTTATAGTAGTTCAGGTGTATGATGAGGCCCGACAGTTATAGTAGTTGAGGTGTATGATGAGGTCAGTTAGTTATAGTAGTTCAGGTGTATGATGAGGCCCAACAGTTATAGTAGTTGAGGTGTATGATGAGGCCCGACAGTTATAGTAGCAGAGGTGAATGATGAGGTCAGTTCATTAAAGTAGCTGAGGTGTATGATGAGGCCCGACAGTTATAGTAGTTGAGGTGTATGATGAGGTCAGTTAGTTATAGTAGTTGAGGTGTATGATGAGGCCCAACAGTTATAGTAGTTGAGGTGTATGATGAGGACAGTTAGTTATAGTAGTTGAGGAGTATAATGAGGACATTTAGTCATAGTAGCTGAGGTGTATGATGAGGACAGTTAGTTATAGTAGCAGAGGTGAATGATGAGGTCAGTTCATTAAAGTAGCTGAGGTGTATGATGATGACAGATAGTTACAGCAGTTGAGGAGTATGATGAGGTCAGTTAGTTATAGTAGTTGAGGTATATGATGAGGCCCGACAGTTATAGTAGTTGAGGTGTATGATGAGGACAGTTAGTTATAGTAGTTGAGGTGTATGATGAGGCCCAACAGTTATAGTAGTTGAGGTGTATGATGAGGACAGTTAGTTATAGTAGTTGAGGAGTATAATGAGGACATTTAGTCATAGCAGTTGAGGTGTATGATGAGGCCCGACAGATATAGTAGTTGAGGTGTATGATGAGGACAGTTAGTTATAGTAGCGAAGGTGAATGATGAGGTCAAATCATTAAAGTAGCTGAGGTGAATGAGGTCAGTTAGTAATAGTAGCTGAGGTGAATGAGGTCAGTTAGTAATATTAGCTGAGGTGAATGAGGTCAGTTAGTTATAGTAGCTGAGGTGTATCTAGATAGTTAGTGTATCTAACTCACGTGATGCCTTTGAAGCCCCTCCTGCAGCTGCACAAAAAGGCGTTGCCGATGGGTTTGCACACAGCGCTGTTGTGGCAGGGGTTGGGAACACATGCCGTGATCTCTGTTTCACAGCGCCCCCCAGTGTACTGGGGACTGCAATTACATGCAAAACCTGGAACATCAAGAAACAGAAGACAGGGATGAGACATTGGAGGAATGAAAATGAAAAGGGAGAGAGGGAGAGCGCAGGAGAGAGAGAGAGATTGGAGGGTGAGGTGAAGGGAGAGAGAACAACAATTAAAAGGGCAGAAAGAGAGATGAAGAGAAAAAACTGAAGGAAGAGTAAATGAAATGGATTCATCTAACAGGTGGAGTCGTAAACCTGAACAAAAACACAGACCTGCACAGTCAAACCCAATCACATCAAGGCACTGTTCAGCCCTGAACAGATGAGTGTGTGTGTGTGTGTGTGTGTGTGCCTGTGTGTGTGAGCGTTCATTGTTGGCACTTCAGCACTGATGCCAGGGAGGACTTGGCATGGTTTTTGAGAAAGCTTGCCAGCCTGAACACAAACACACACACCTCTGGGAAATCACAAGGACACACACACACACACACACAACTACATACAACCGGGAACACGCAGGGAAATGTCATTTTCTTCTCGACACAATGCAGACACACACGTACGAGCACACACGCATACATACACATGGGAAATCGCAGGGAAATGTCATTGTGATTATTGTGATTATACACACACGCACGCGCGCGCGCACTATGGAATACAGGAAAATACAAACACACTGGGATAACCTTTACATTAAGGTTGGGCATGCCATGACAACACAGGACCGTGACAAGCCCCCAGAATCCTGTGCTCTTTTCAGAGCATTCCGCCCCTCTCTGTGAACAAGCAGTGAGCGGGGGGGGAAGAGACCAGTGGAGAACGACCCAGGGGAGCGCCAAGCCACACCGTGTTCAATCTTGGCCTCGCTGTGTTAAGTCAGTGTGTTAAGTCAAGGCGTCATCCCGCTGAGTCCAGGCAAGGGCATTCCCATAGAGATGACATTTAACCAGCTTTCCCTACTCAAGCCAAATGCCAGCGGACAAGGAACAAAACGAAATGTCTCCAGGCCCCCGATGGCAGTGGGAGTATTTTCTTCTCGAAACGATCTGTTCAGTTAGCGCCGTTCCTTCAAGTTGAGACAGAAGGCGCGACGATGGGACTGTATGAAAATGCATCTCGACAGAGGTGTGACAACAGCGAAACCAGGAGAGCGGGACAAGCGTAGAGAGAAGATGGCCGTCCACCCCAGACAGACAGGAAGAGACGGAGAGAGTAAAAGGCTATCTGTCACAACCGCAACTTACGAAGAAACACTGGGTCAGACTCGTTGTAAATAAAATCCCATCATTAACAAGAGACAGAACGGGAGACCCGGCTCTCCGGAGAGGGGTTTGCCTGCCATCTGGCACAGGTGTACAAAGGCCAGAACAGATATCATATATCTCCCAGCTGCTAGTGACGTGAAATGTGAATCAATCAAACGATCAATCGGGAAATCCTCCCATTAGTGAGTGCATAATGGATGCTAACGGCGGCCAATAATCTGTCCTGGTGAGCTACGGGGGGGTGGGGGGGGCGGGCCAAGGTATCCCTCTCGCAGTTCCCCGGACTCACCACCGGAGGGCAGGCCGGTGCAGGTGGCTCCGTGGAGGCAGGGCTGTTTGAGGCAAGCGTCGGGGTAGAGGACGCAGCCCAGCTTCAGCTCCGTCAGCCCCACCACCTCGGCGTAGCGGCTCCGCTTGTTCTGCAGGGGCAGCTCGTTGTTGTTGAGCATCACGGAGTCTAGGCAGCCCTGGAAGCCGTCGAACACCTGTGGACCTTTCTTATCCGTCAGGCTGCGAGAGTTTGCAGGCTGGACCTGGGGGTGAGGAGAGACGCGGGAGTGAGCGGATTTAAACGGGCAAACGAACACCTCGCTAGAATGGACAAAAAACTAAAAGGTCAAGTTCTTATATTTCGCTTTTGCCATGTCCTGGCTGCGCATTCAACAGACTGTAACAATAGGAAAAACAGCGCATGGATAAGTAGCTGGGCGGCGTTCCACAGAGCTCCCTATGCGCGAGTTAACTCCAGACTGGGTTCCCCAGGCCTCTGACAGGATTAAAACGGTTAAGAGCATTATGGGAATAACCTCTCGTCGCACACGATCCGTAATGCACTGTCATCTCGCTAAACACCGGCGCCGCCACGCCCCATGCTAGCATGTCCCTGTCGCGAGACGCTCCCCGCCCTCCTCTCACGAGCCTCGACCCCACCGCCCGAGCACCCACCTGCGCGCCGAAGTAAATCGAGCCCTCTGTGCCGAGAGGCAGGAGGCGCGGGGGGCCCCGCCTCCTCTCCACGTAGCTGTCGTCCAGAGACAGGCTGGTGAAGTTGCGGTTGAGCTCCAGCGTCACCGTGTGCCAGTTGCCGTCGTTGATGGGCCGCCCGGAGATGCCCAGCGTGCCAGGGCTGTTCCCGCAGTCCATCTGGAACCACAGCTTGCCCTCTTCCAGCTGCCAATCAGAATGACAGAGGCGGGCTTTACGGGGGTTTAATGGGGGATTAGCTTCTGGCGATACCGAAAGGGGGGGGGGGGTCCGGGGCACGGTGTGTGTGTGTACGTGTGTGTGTATACCTTGAGAACGGTGCAGGGGTCAGCGCGAGTGTACATGATGATCCCTCGACTCTGCAGCGTTCGGATTCTCAGGCCCAGCTTCATCTCTCCCGTCCTCCCTCCATCAGACACCTTGTACTTTATATAACTGTTCCCGGAGAAACTCAGAGACGTGTGGCCTGCACACACACACAGACACACACATACGTGTTACTATGCTATTCAGACGGGGACACGGAAGTTGACAGTCTAACCCTAACCTTTTACCCTAACCTTTACCCTAACCCTAACCTTTACCCTAACCCTTACCCAAACCTTTTCAAATACCTCACATTTACGTCTAAATTAACCCTAGCCCTAATGTCTCACTCTTAACCTAAACACTACTTCCATACCCAAAACACTACTCGATAGTAACTTTTGCCTTATAGTTATCGCAAAAACATTTCCTCTTTCACAGTGGGGAAAGGAAAAAAGTCTCCACTAGTCAAATAATTTCGATCTAAGCACCGTTTGGGGACATTTGTGTCCACCAAAATATAGTTAGGTTAGAAACACGAACACACAAACAATCATATCCAATGGCATCATGTCTCTTCTCCCTCCTAACAGGTACATCCACCCGGGCGTTGGCCACACCCACCTGCACACTCCCCCAGTTTCCCTGGTGGACACTGGCAGACGTACGGACCCCTGGTGCCCTCGGTGCCCACACACTGCATGTCTCCCGGGCACGGCTGCTCCTCACACAGCTCCGAGGCCGGGGGACAGCTGCCATCTGACGGACGGAGAGGAGAATGGGGGAGGACAGGGAGACGCGCGTTAAAAGGACGGAGAGAGGGAGGGAGTGGGCGGTGAAGTGGTCGGGATGAAAGCAACATGAAGAGGGGGATGAGAGGAGACGGACGAGGTGTAAAATGCAGACGGACAGAAGACGAGAACCCGCGGAGACACGGGAGAAAGGGCGCGAGAGGATTGAAAGGACAGAAAGGGTGAAAAGAAAAGAGAAAAAGAAGAGAAAAGGGACACGTTCGAGGCAGCCAAACCCCTAACTCCTGCCATGCTCCCCCAGGAGACGCGCTAATTACGTTAGCCGGAACCTGCTAATTCAATATTGCGGGGGGATCGGCCTAATCCCAGGGTCAGACACACACCCGAGACGCCTCGCTTGAAAAGGCTTTTCATCTCAATCCAGCCTCCACGCTCCGGCGCCTCCCACTCACCGGTGCAGGTGCAACGGGTGGTCCGGTGGAAGCGCGGCGACACGAAGCTGACCCTTGGGGTGCTGTAGGTGACCAGGGCGTGGGAGTCCAACGCGATGCTCTGCTCGCACAGGGCCCCGCGGCACTCCAGGCCGGAGCAGTTCTTGTCCAAGATGGCCGACACCCGGAGCACCTCCTCCAGCTGCCGGCGCGAGGCGCTCAGCTTCTGCGTCAGGTACGCCGCCTTGTAGAAGCCGCCGCCCGCCGTCTCCACGGCCACCAGCAGGTCCAGCTGGCTGGTGCCGCCGACGGGCTGCAGACTGAGCATGTGCAGGAGGTCCAGCTTGTGGCCGGCCGCCGACGCCCTCAGGACCTTCACCACGTTCTTCAGGTAGGTGGCCACGAAGTCGTGGGGCGCCACGCTCTCGAAGCGCACCGTCACCGCCTCGCGCAGCATCTCCGGCGACGCCTGCTCCACGCGCACGCTCACGGCCACCGGCACGGCGAAGCGGCCGTCGCTCACGCTGGCGTTGAGCGAGTAGCGGCCGGCGTCCAGGCCGCCCAGGGCGATGATCTTGCCGTCCCGCGGGCTGATCTTGAAGAGGGAGCGCTGGGACGGCGGGGCGTGGCCGAAGGTCAGGACGTCGTAGGGGTCGGCGTCCGTGGCGTGTAGCTGGCCGATGACGCCCCCGGGGAACTCGTCCTCCATGGTGACTATGTGCACCTCCAGGGGGAGCGCGACGGGCCGGTGGAGGCTCTCCTCGATCACGCGCACCGTCAGGGTGGAGGAGGAGGACAGACGTGGCTTCCCAGAGTCCCTCACCTGGAGGGGGTGGAGGGGGCGTGGCGTTAAACTGGCTAGCTGCTCGTAGGACTACCGCTGGGGGTGGAGGGGTGGGTTTGAAAATGGCTGCCTTACCTGGACCTGAATGACATACTCCGTGGCCAAGTCTCTCCTGAACACCTGATTGGCTTGCAGAGTTCCGTCCCCCTCCAGTGTGAACTCGCCACCCTCGTTCCCCGAGAGGATGCGGAACTCGAAGGGCGGGCCGTTGTGGGAGGAGTCCAAATCTACGACGGACAGCTGCAGTATGCTGGTGCCGATGGGCTTGTTCTCCTATGGTGGAACGTACCAGAAAGAGAATTATATTTGATGAGCATGGTGGGGTGTGTGTGTGTGTGCGTAAACATGTGGGTACATGTGGGTATGTGCTTATGTGGTTGTCCTGTAAGAAAGGATTATTGGGGGAGCATATCGGCGCCATTCGCTGTCAGAGCCGTCGGTGACGTGAATTACTTGAATGACGGTGGTGAGATTGGCCGGGGTGAGCGTGGGCGGGTTGTCGTTGATGTCTGAGATATCGATGTTGACCATCACCGTGGACGACATGGGCGGAACACCGCTGTCCAGAGCCCTCACCGCCAGGGAGAACCCAGACACCTACGCAGAAAGCACAATAGCCTTAAAACCCTTTATCCCCGCTTGACCAACTCAGCAATTTCTGTGAAAATCGAATTTGCCACACGTTTATCAATGATGACAAGTTCCTAATTAAATAACCTGGACACGCGTGCTTCTAATTCGGTATATCCAAATGGCTGTGCCAAACGAGGGACCTAGAGAGTTGATTAAGGGTGGTGTGATTTGTAACGGCGCACCCTTTGATCTTTTAAAACAAACTGCCGTGAAGGACACATTCCTGGCGTGTTCTACCAAGCATGTACCCCAGCTCTCCCTCTCCCCGTCTACCCCGGGGGGTAACACTGTCAAGTTGTTCTCAGGTAGAGAGGATTCGTCTGGCCTTAGGGAGTGTCTCACACAGACACACACCCACACACAAAACAAGCACACAGGCAGACACAGAAACACCTCATCCCGTGACACGACACAAGCCGCAGGATACGTTCGTGTTCTTCCGCATATTGGTCTGTAATAACAAACTAAACACAAATGGAAAAATGCAATAACTGATAAACAAAGCTTTCACCTCAAAGGAAAAAAAAATGAACTAATTTGAATTGCAAATAACCAACCACGGCTTCGGAAGGAACACATAAGAATAACCTGTGTGGAAATCAGTGTGTGGAAAACACACACGCAAGCGCGCACACACACACACGCACAGACAAACACGCGGATGTGCTCTACCACAACACACTTTCATCAGCCAGCTCTTTGATCCCCCACAAACCCCAGCATTCTGTTTGGAGTGCGCTCAGATCCGCTCTCCGCTCACCATCACCGGCCACACTCATGAATCCTTTATGATGGGAATCGGAAAACACGCTGAACAGTTGAAGCTCCCCGGAAAAGGAATAAAAGAGAGGACCGAACACGGCCCCGGACAGGAAGGGATGCGATGGCCACAAGTGGAGGGAATTAACCACTTCTGAGAGTAATGGCGAGTAATGGTCCAGCTATGTGTGCGCGTTTTCGCGCTTTGCTTACCGTCTCTCTGTCCAGCTGCTTGTTGACCTTCATCATCCCAGACAGCGGGTCAATGAAGAACTGGTTCTCTCTGTCGCCGCTAACGATGGAGTACAGGATATCGCTGTTCATCAGGCTGTCTACGTCTTCCGCTGTCAGCTAGAAGGGGATTGGACTTTGGGGTTAGCCTACGGAAGTGCTGCACACGATCCATGAGTAGATTGCGCGTCTCCAAGCGTTCGGCGGACAGACACACAAACATTTAATGGTCTAAACCTCTGAAGGAAGACATCCATTCGGCTGCACTTTTCAGATATGCACCAGAAGTAGCGCCACAGATTTAACGCGGATCAAATCGGGTGTCTTCGCACCAGAGGAGCTCCACCGCAATGCTGGCGGCTGGAGACGAGGAGTTACGGGCTGACCAACCTTGACGACGGACTCCCCGATGGCGGCGTCCTCGGACACGACGGCGGTGTAGATGTCCCGGCCGAACACGGGAGCGTTGTCGTTGACGTCCGTCAGGTTGATGTTCACCGTGGTGACGGCGCTGAGGGGCGGGGCGCCGCCGTCCCTCGCCTCCACGGTCAGGAAGTAGTCCCTGCACGCCTCGAAGTCCAGGGGCTTGGATACGGTGATGGCGCCTGGCACACAGGGAGGGTCAGAGGTCATTAGGGAGACGGGCGCCCACAGGAACGTGAGCACGCGTACACGGACCCGTTCGGCGCATCGGGACTGACCGGAGAGCGGGTGGATGTGGAACTTTCCGTGCTCGTTGCCGGAGCGGATGCTGTAGGTGATCTCGGCGTTGGTCCCGATGTCCTTGCTGGCGGCGTACACGCGCAGCACCTCGGCGCCCAATCCCACGTCCTCCGGCACCGTCGCCAGGTGGTCGCGGCGCTCAAACACCGGCGGGTTGTCGTTGATGTCCAGGACCGTGATGGTCACGTTCACCAGGGAGGACAGGCGCACCGGCGAGCCCTGGTCGGACGCTCGGACCACGACCGTGTAGGTCGGCTGCTGTTCGCGGT
The DNA here is from genome assembly GCA_016801125.1 of Novumbra hubbsi. Lineage (NCBI taxonomy): Eukaryota > Metazoa > Chordata > Actinopteri > Esociformes > Umbridae > Novumbra > Novumbra hubbsi. The sequence goes on along the minus strand of JACXGK010001231.1, from coordinate 37,813 downwards.
CCAGGACGCGCTCCAGGACCACGATGCCAGAGGTCTTGTCGATGGAGAAGAAGCCGCCGGCGGAGTCGGCCAGGGAGTAGGCCACCTTGCGACTGATCCCTGCGGTGGAGAAGATGGGGCGACGGATCATTCTGACGGTACTGACTGTCGTGGTGGGTGGCTGGGGCATAGACGCTAACAGGCAGAGCGGGAGGGAAAAATGGAGGGAAAAAGACGGCCCGTGGTTTCGGCGGACTACAGGCGCAACCTCAATCTGCCTCTCGCTCCTCGCTCTCTCAATCTCACTCAGCCCCCCTGATGCCTCTTCGACCTCGCTACCGTCCACAGAGCTTAAAACCCTCCGGTCCGCCGGCGCTGCGTAACTTTGGGGCAAGCCAGTAATTCTCTAAAACCTGTATCTCTGATACTGATAATGGCAGGCGTAAAAAATAAGGACTCATCAGCGTGGCACAGGCGCCGCCCTAACTCTCCCTTATTTTCTCGGCAAGATGGCCTCAGCGCAACCAAATCAAGACCGAGCCAGAGAGTGAGCTTGTGTGCACTGGGTGCCAGCAGCCTGAGGGACTTGGACAGGGATTGCGCACGGCTATCGCGGAAGAGAGGACCGAGAGTAAACCAGCAAACGTTGCAAGCCGGCCGGACGGTGCCGGACGGTCCGTTCTCACCTTCGTCAGGGTCGATGGCCTGTATGCGGGTCAGCAGGGCTTTGGGGGCTGTGTCTTCGTACACGCTGGCGGCGTAGTGTGGGACCGGGAACGCCGGGGGATTGTCGTTCACGTCCAACAGGGTCAGGTGGACCTTGGAGCGACAGAACAGACCACCGCCGTCAGTCGCCCGGGCGACCAGTCGGTACACCGGGCTCTTCTCCCGGTCCAGTGGCTGGGCGGTCTTAAGTTCGCCTGAACAGAGAGGCGGGGAGGTTAGGTGACCGTGCTTGTGACACGACACGCACCTCAAGGTTTTACAAAGAATTGTAGCGAAAGCCTTCGCGTACCGGTGTCGGGGTCAATGGTGAAGTCTTCAGAGCCGGGTCCGTGTAGAGAGTACTGGAGCCAGGCGCTGAGCCCGAGGTCAGCATCGCTAGCCCCAACCCTTATTAGCATCCTGTTGACTGGGATGTCCTCGAGAATAGACACCGCGTACAAAGCCTGGAGAAAGGATACCATCACAACGCACAGCACTGAATAAAATTGTCAAAAGCTACAATACATAGAACATCACTACTACAACTACAACAATTTTAAAACTCCTATATACGGTCCTGGAAAAAGCTTTTTCTTTCTTTTTCAGAAAATGTTTTAAAGAAACTTTTGAGGGAAGAACGGAACATATTTTAAGAGATCACTGCAAATAAAACCCCTATGTTTCTCACTTAAAACTTTTCTTCAAAACTGTGCAGTGGTCTTTTCTTTTATTTCAGAGCTGTATCCACTACTGTTAATACAGCTTCTTTACACTGAACTACCATGCATATAGCCAATCAGCATTCAGGATTCGAAACACCTGGCTTATAAAACTCATAATAAATGTGGATAGAAGCTGTACCAAGATACTCTGTGTTGTATCAAGTCTAAGAACAACCCTTTGCTGTGTTTTATTGGCCATATGAAGCCCGGGCAAAACAAAAATACATTGCTCAAAGAAATTAAGGTAACACTTAGATCACCTATCGGGTCTCAATGAATTAAATATATTAAACATACAAATCTTTACAGTACATTGTGTATGCACTCCTGAAAAAGTCTGGGCATGCTCCTGATAGAATGGCGTATGGTGTCCTAGGGAATCTCCTCCCAGACCTGGATCAGGGCATCAGTGAGCTCCTGGACAGTCGGTGGCGCTAATTCGTGGCGTTAGATGCATTGATACATAACGTCCTAGAGGTTCTTAATTTGATTCATTTCTGGGGAACGAGAGGGCCAGTCAATGGCATCTATGCCTACACACTCTGACCACATGAGGCTGGGCATTGTCCTGCACAAAGAGGAACCCAGGGCCCACCGCATCAGTGTAAGGTCTGACAAATCGTCTGAGGATTTCATCCCGATACATAACGATACTGTCAGGGTACTGTTGACGAGCACATGTAGGTCTGTGCTACCCTCCAAGCATATGCTTCCCCAGACCCTCACAGACCCACCGTCAAACCGGTCTTGCTGGATGATGATGCAGGCAGCATAACGGCCTCTCCAGATACTTAAATGTCTGTCACATGTGCTCAGTGTGAACCTGCTCTCATCTGTGAAGAGAACCAGGCGCCAATGGTGGACCTGCAAATTCCGTTGTTCCCTGGCAAATGCCAATCAATCTGTACGGTGCTGTGTTGAGAGCACTAGGGGCCTTCATTCAACCCTCAAGGAGTCTGTTTCTGACAGTTTGGTCAGAAGCATGCACACCAGTAGCTTGCTGGAGGTCAGTTTGTAGAGCTCTGGCAGTGCTCCTCCTGTTCCTCCGCGCACAAGAGAGCAGATAGCGGCCCTGCTGCTGGGTTGATGCCCTTTCGACAGCCTTGTCCAGCTCTCCCTGTGTAACGGCCCGCCTCAGGCATCTCCTCCATGCTCTTGAGGCTGATTATGGCTTCCCTTACTTTCTTTGAGCAGTGTATATGAAATGCAACAACGTACAGACGGATTTGTGTGCGGCGCGTGACTGACCTGGTCACAGACGGGACTATTGTCATTGGTGTCAGTCACAGACACCTCTACCGTGGCCCTGGTGACAAAGAGGCCATCAGTAGCTGTGACGTTGAGGATGTATAGTTCCTGTTCCTCGCGGTCCAGCGGGCGCTTCACGTACATCTTCCACTCTCCCTGCACCTGTCCCAGGGCAAACACGCCCCGAGGGTTCCCCCCTGGGGGAGAAGAGACAAAAGGGAATTTAGAAAGTCAAACCCATGCACGTCGTCTCTTGAAGGATCAGAAAGAACAGAACGCAAGCTTGTACACACAAAAGCTTCAACAATAATTCACAGACACAGAAATGTCCACGTTAGGGGACGTTATTCAAGAACCCTTCTGTGCATTTTGACTCCAGTAACATGTTTTAGGAATCCCCAGCTTTGTGGGGACACAAACAACCCATTCAAAGTTCTATATTTCAAACCCCTAACTCTAACTTTAATGATAACTCCAGAAATCTAACCCCTGATTTTCTTGTTTTACTATCCTTTTACTATACTATTTCTTGTTTTACCCTTGAAGATGTCAGATCCCCTGCATGTTAGCAAAACGTCAACACAAACGCTTTACTGACCTCTATCTGTCCTCTGAGCGTGCCGTCTGAAACTGACAGCTGATTAAAAAAATATTCTAATCTACCACAGAGCTCTTTATTTAGACGTTGCTGTGGAATTAAGAGTGTGGAAAAATGGTGGAAAGATCATGGACACAACCCCCCCAGGATCACCATTAGTCGTGTGTATCTTTACCCGTTACACATTCAGCTGGCTAAGTGTAGCATGTAAAGAGCCGTAGGAACGCCACGCTCACACCTGCTTATAGGAGAGGAAGGAGGTAGGAAATCAATCAGTCAGTTGGCCAGCAACCCACCCAGCCAGCCAGTCATTCAGCCAGTCAGCCAACCACCCACGTAGCCAGTCTGCCAGCCAGCTATCCATCAATTTACCCAGCCAGTCAGTCACCAAGCCAGTCCCTCAGTCAGCCACCAAGCCAATACTTTGTGAGTCATTATCAGCCTCCTTCTGCCATCAATGACTAACTGACTGACACGCACAGTAAAAAGAAGGGGAGGAACCGAAGGAAATAGAAATAATGCAAAATTGTTGAAGTGTAGAGTATAGAGAAGAGGTCTGTGACACGTTTAATAGGGCAAATGGATAGGCTGCGGTTTTTCATTAAGCCATTGAGCAGAAGCTCTATCTATCTCGTCTAGTGAACACGGCCAATCCTGCAATATTTGCTTATGATTAAGGAATTATTATTGAGAGTTGAGAAAGGATCTGTCATCTGAGCCCAAGTCTCACAGTCCACAAACCCAATGACAACATGGCCAAACAGCCGAAAAATGACCTAATCTCTGGCTAAATTTTTTTTTTTTTTTTACGTAGCAAAACCTCTCAATACGATCAAATGAAAGCTCCTTAACGAGTCTTCCGGAATCATCTCAATGTTGCTAAAGTCTGTGTAATTACGATGAGCTGGTGGCTAAACGCATTCTTGATCTAGCGACGAAAACTGAGCAGTTATAAATGGATTGCCACGGTCGTAAATGCATCGCACACAAAGGCAACATACTGTACCGAAATCCTAACCTCTTGCGTTGCTACACAGTTGCATCACACTAAACCTTAAATCACTGAAGAGGAAGTTCACAATTAGTGTATTCAGATCAAATCAAACTTTAATGCGGTGCTCCCGAGAGAGGCAGCCATCCAAGGTACTCCAAAGCAATGCAACTACGGTTAGTATCTGGTCGTGGCATTCAAACCGAGCTGGGGAGTCCAGAAATGAGCTCAGCAAATTGGCTCAGAACTGCATGGGCTTTTGCGATGCCTTCAGGTTTGAATAAGCACTGTGATAAGAAGCCTGCAGTCAATGAATTGATAACAAAATGACTTCTTTTTTTATGTATTGGTATATTTCAGAATAAGGGCCGAGAGGCATAAGCTGTATTTGCTTATCCTTAGTTGTAGCTGTAGTTGTGGGCCTGTATTGTTTGTATTCCTATTTTTAAACTGGTTTAATGTTGTAGTGATGGTTATGCTGGCCCAGGAGGTTGATTCTGTATTTGAATTGCTATTCCTGGTATAACCATGGTGTTAAGTTTTGATCACGGATGCCCATCTATGAATAATTTGTCCACAATAATGTAGGCGCGCTTTGCTTTTGACCTTTCGTTTTTTGTAGCGGGTATAATATCTTCCTTTGATAATTTATTTCTCTAGGACATTTATCGTTCATTCCAAAGTGTGTTTCTTTCAGCTCCATGCCTTTTTTGTTGATAATCTCTTTTTGTTAAAAATGTTAAAACTTTGCAATGCCTGGTTGCGGAAGCTTGGTTTCACTGTTCGGTGCTTCCGATCTCTGTACTCGGTCAGAAGTTCTTTCTTTGTACCGTCTTGCTTGGTATTTTGAGGGCTGTGTGTAGGAATTCTTTGACTGCATGTTCAGGGTCATCTGCACTTGGGTTATCCAGAATACCTGAGAAAATCAAATTATCCCTCGTTTCCCGTGATTGCAGATCCAGCAACGTTTCTTTCAGCCTACGGTTTTCAACTAGTATTCTTCCCACGTTCGATCGTTTTGACCGTATCTGTGAGTGCTTTGTTTTGTTGTTTTAAAGTCAAGATTTGGGCCGGATTAAATTCCAAACTTTCCCGCAAACCATTAACTTCCTCTCGCATTTTGTCAATGGTTGCATGGATTTCAGCCATGGCATGAACCGCCACACCCAGAGTCAGTTGATCAATCGGTAGACAATTCCTTTTTTTTCTCATTTGCGGGTTGTCTTTTGAATTCGATTTTGCTACAGGTGTGCTCGATTGGGGGTGATGTGGCATGGCATATTGTTCATGATATTTGTCTAATCAAATTAAATATCTTGTCGGTATCCAGCTCAACTTTCTTATGTCTATATTGTACGTGTACCGTATTTTTTGCTCTATAGGGCGCACTAGATTATAAGGCGCACTGTCAATGAATGGTGTATGTTTTTTCTTTTTTTATAAATAAAACGCACCAGACTATAAGTCGCATCAAGCGAAAAAAAAACAGAATCGCTTAGAGTTCAGTAAGCAAAACCAGAATTATTCCATACATAAAGCGCTTCGGATTATAAGGTGCACTGTTGGTTTTTTAGAAAATTAAAGGATTTTAAGTGCGCCCTATAGTGCAAAAAATACGGTATGTGTTGTAAATTGCAGTAAGTTACCTTGAGTTACTATCAGAATATTATTTAGAACTTCTCCTCACAACAATGTCTTTAAGCTACCCACTGCATGCCGCCATTTTGGAAAAAAACAAGGTTCAAAATTTGATATTCGATATCAAAGTACAATGTGGAAGAAAACAAAAAAGTAGACATCTAGACGCTTTGAGGGTGGAAGAGTATCAATGTCTGTGGTTGCAATGTTGATAGAAACCATTAGCTCCTAGCAACGTCTTAAAATCCTCCCAGAGTTTTAATAAAGTCATTCTATCTAAGACAAAATGCTTGGCAGTAAGGCAATAATCAGCAATAACCGAGAACAACCCCAGCGTCATGGAAGGGCTTGTACAATATCTCTCTCAGCTTAATCAAATAACATGTTGTTTGTTGTTTCCTTTACCCTGTGGTGTTGCGGTACTGGTTCACTGCAGGCTTTTTCTATGCAGGCGCAGGAACACACACAGTTCATCCCTTGCTTTTGTTCTTTCAATGTCCTACCGCGTCAAAGATCGATTCAGTGCGTCTTGTTGTAGAGTGTACAATCTGTTCAGTGCGTCTCCGCTGTGTGAGGTCACATCTATCTGTCGTTCATTCTCACACTCTCCTGGCAGTGTCTGTTTTGGCCCCAGCTCTGTCATTCATTCTCTCTTTTATAAGTAAAAAAATAGTTATTTCTCTCTCGCCTTCTCTTTGCTGTAAGGTCATATCTCTTAGGTCTCTTGTTTTTCCCCCACCCTCTTATGTCGAACAGCAGTTAGTTTTCTTTCCCTCTTTTTCATCTCTGTTGTGTTGGGTAAGGTCACGTCCCTTCTGTCTTTCCACTTTCTCTTCATTCTTTTCTCTCTCCTGGCGATTGTCATTAGAACGCCATCCGGCAGAGGGTATTCACAAGCTTTCTAATCCCAGTCGGCATAGCGAGCAATTGCCTGGTTTCCTTGAGCATTCCTACTTAATTATTATTTCCTTACTTGTCAATTAGCAGAGAACAAAGCCAACAACCTTCTGAAACTGGTATGTAATAAACCAAATCAAATACATTCAGTTTTCATAAAGCTAATACATTCATGACATTCAACTCTGATGTATATTGGTCCACCCCAATATAATTAACCCTCTTCAGTATTTGTGTCTGCTGTCACAAACATATTATGAGAATCATAAACCATCAAATGCACCGTGGGTACTGTTCTCTTTATAGTCTTTACCTCTATTACCTAGCATTGTGGTCTTTGGTGAGGCTGTTTTTTTGTGACAAAGTCAAAGGTGCAGAAAAAAATTTGCTAGAATCAGCAGTTTTAAGTCATTATTATCTAATGCTTGTTTCTTAATCAAGCCCTAACTGCTGGCACGAGCAAATATACCTAAGAAAGGAATAAAAAGACATTAAATATAAATCACATCTCCCTATTTTGGTGTTGTGAGTTTTTCTCTTATTCATTCACAAGCTTTGTTCTGGTGCTCAGAATATCAGCCATAAAAATGCATTCACAAGTAGACCTAAACACAGACAGAAAGTAATGGATTAAGAGACTGGGGTTAACTGGATGAAAAAAAAAATTGAGAAAAATTGACAGATGGGATAGAGAGCTAAACCCATTTTCTGACTCACCAGTAATGTGGTAGCTGACTTGCCGGTTTATTGCGGAGCTGTCATCATCTCTGGTGTTGAGCACTGCCACCACCTCGCCAGGGGGGTCACTCTCAAGCACTGAACCCCGGTAACTCTCCTCTACAAAGCTGGGAGGGTTGTCATTGATGTCGGACACAGCCACAGTCACTATAGAGGTAGAAGTTAAGGCGAGGGTCTCCCCTAGGTCTGAGGCCACAACCAAAAGCCTATAGGATGGGTATGTCTCGTGGTCCAACTCTTTGAGAGTGGAGATCCAGCCTGTGTTGCTGTCTATGGTGAAGGTCTCTGTGGGCTGGTGTGGCTCCCCTTCGGATTGAGCCAAGGCTTCTAGGATGTATGTAACCTGTCCGTTAGATCCAGAGTCTGGATCCAGCGCTTGAGCCTGGATGATCCTGGTGCCAACCGGCATGCCCTCCATCACGGTGGCCTCGTAGAAGTAGGATTCAAATGCTGGCTTGTTGTCATTGAGATCTAGGACTTTGACCTCAACGTCAACACTGGTCACAGCGTCCAGCTTGGCCTGCGGCACGGTGGCCGTCACCTTGAAGTGGAAGGAGGTGATGACCTCATGGTCCAGGGGTTTATCCAGCTTGATGACTCCTGTGTCCCTGTCCACAACCAGAACCCCATCCTGGTTGTTCTCCCTGGTTTCTCCACTGATCAGTGCAAAGGTGACTGGAAACGACTCGTGGCCCGGAGGGGTGACGAGGCGGACAGGCCCCAAGGCTGCTCCAATGTGGGTGTCTTCAGGGACAGTAAATGAGAACTGGGGCTGGGTGAAGGAGGGAATGAGTGCATCAGGGGCCAAGACATTAATGTATACAGATACCAGAGAGTGCCGGACAGGAATGCCGCCATCCACTGCTTTGACAAAGAAAGACAAGACTGAGTTGCGCAAGTGGCTAAAGCTGCCCTTGGTGACCATCCAGCCATTGTCAGGGTCTATCTCTAAGATATCCACCACAGGGACATGCGCTTCACTATAGAGGGAGTATGTCACCTTGGAGTTGGCACCGTCGTCAGGATCATAAGCCTGGATCTGGGTCACCAAGAAGCCCTTGCCCACGTCTGATTTGACAGAAGTGCGGTATTCTGTAGCTCTGAAGCATGGAGCATTGTCATTTTCATCTACAAGGGAGACCCGCACAATGCAGTAAGAGGCCCGTCCACCCCCGTCCTGGGCTGCCACCGTCAGGACAATGTCCTTGTTTGTTGAGTCCTCTCTGTCCAACTTCTCCAAAGTGGTGATCTGACCATTAGCATCCACACTGAACTGGTCCTTGCCCAGATCATTGACGAACAAGTAGGTGATCTGGCCAAACACTTCAGGGTCAGAATCAGTTGCCCTCACCTGAAAAGAGCAGTTACTTTCATTAAGATGTGGTATTACAAAAATTACCCATGTCAAGAAAACATTTGAAATACTACAAAAAAAGACAAGCTTCACTACATAAAACGCTTCAGGAATGGGCCTTACCTGGATCACCTTGGTACCCACTGCGGCATTCTCCCGAACGTCTGCTTCATATACATTTAGTCCAAACACCGGGCTGTAAAGGTTGGCTCCAAGGATCTTGATGTGCACCTGGGCCGTGCTTGTGAACACACCATCTGACACGGACACATTCAGACTATAGGCTGGCTCCATCCTCTGTTTCCTGTGACCAGACAGCGTGATGATTCCAGTTTTACCGCTCATCACAAAGTTCGTCCTCTCATTACCTGACAGCATACTGTACTCCAGCTTATCATAGTCAGAGCTATCAGCATCCAAAGCCTGGACGCAAGTTACAAAATGGCCTCTGGGGGCCAATTCACTGACGTAGGCCTCGTAGAGAAGCTGGTTAAACACAGGAGGGTTGTCATTCATGTCGTTGATGACCAAAGTGACCGAAACGTCGCTGCTTAACGGCGGGAAGCCGTTATCTGTTGCCCTGACGATGAAGTCGTATCGTTGGACCAGCTCATGGTCGAGCATGCGGGCCGTCAGAATAAGACCGCTGCTGCTGTCAATGTGGAAATAGTCGGTGCTGTTATAGGCATCTGAGGGGTAGAAGACCTGGTAGCGCACAACGTTGTTTTTCAAAGAATCTTTATCGGTAGCCACTACTTGAAGTGCTGGAGTGCCAATCATGGCAGTCTCAGACAGGACCGCTTTGTAGGAGGTCTTCTCAAACACCGGAGGGTTATCATTAACATCATTAACTGTGACATCTACATCCACCTCAGCCCGAGCACCGGTTAGATAGTCGGTGGCTCTGACGGTCAAACGGAAGGATTGGGCGATCTCATAATCTAGGCTGTTGATGACCCGGATGACTCCAGTGTCAAAGCCGATGTCAAACTGCAGGGAGGGGTCTCCCTCCACGATGGTGTAGATGATGCTCTGGCCCTCTGGGCTGGTGGCGTTGATTCCCAAGATAGGAGTGTGGACGGCAACATCTTCGTTCACTGACACGGCATAGAATGACTTGTCAAAGACGGGCATGGCCTTGTTCACCACTGTGATGGGGAACTCAACAGCAGAGGACAGGGGGGGGTAACCACCGTCCTTGGCCAAAACCACCATATGGTACTCCTGGTTGGACAGGTCTGACTCAAATGCCTTTTTCAAACCAAGGCTACCTGTCAACCTGTCAATCTCAAAGTGCCCATGGTCGTCTTTAAGGTAATATGATACCTCTCCATTGATGCCTTTGTCACGGTCCACAGCAGTAACCCGGAATATGGGCGAACCCGGTTCAGCCTCTACCTGGACAGCCGCATAATATGGAAGTCCTACGAACACCGGAGCGTTGTCGTTTATGTCTTCTATCTGGACCCTGACCATCACCCTGGCAACACGTAGGCGGTCATGCTCCCTCCCAGCCTCGACCACCAGCTCGTAGAACTCCTGCTCTTCACGGTCAAATGGAACGCCAGTGGTCTGGATTACGCCAGAGGTAGGCCTGATCCGGAAGCGTGTCCCAGCGTTTAGCAAAATGTATTTCAGTGGCTCGTTAAGGCGATTTCCAACTGCGTTGACCACTGCCACCTTGGTGATGTTTGTGATGTTCTCCTGAATGGATGAGGAATAGAGGCTGTGGGCGAATAACAGGCCAGAATCCAGCGCCTCTCGTACAATGACGGTAACCAGGGCTGTGCCGGTAAACTTACCGTCAGACACTTTGACGCTGAAGCGGAATCTCTCCTTAGAGAAGTTATTGTTCTTGACTGTGATGATACCACTGGTGTGCTCGATGGTGAAGTGCTCCAAGCTGCTGTCTGTCAGTGTGTACGAAAGTTCTGTGGGAACGTTCTGGTCTGGGTCCGTGGCAGAGACCTGTAGCACTTCCACTCCCATGTAAGTGGGTAGCAGCATGACAGTTTCGTAAGCGTCTTGGGTGAAGCAAGGTGGAGAGTCATTGGTGTCGATTACCTGTATAGTAACCTCTGTGGGGCTATCCGCCGTAAGCTGAGGTCTCCCACTGTCCCTAACGTGGACATGAAAGTTAAAAACAGCAAATGTCTCATGGTCCAAGTTGGCAATAGTCCTGATGGAGCCTGTGCCAGAATCCACCGTGAAGAACATTTTGGCTGTGTCCTCAACAATCTGGTAGACCAATAAAGCATTTTGGTTGCGGTCAGCATCAGTGGCTTTTATGACCAGAGGGCTGTTGTCTGGGTTCAGGACTACGCTATTGATGGGTGCTGCCTCACTGATGCTACCCTGGTAGCGAAGAAACTGGAACACTGGCGGGTTGTCGTTTTCATCTAGCACCTGTATAAGCAAGGTGGTGTTGGAGGCCATGCCAGCCATGTTGGTGGCCTGAACAATGAGGGAATACAATGCTGTGATCTCAAAGTCCAGAGCTTTCTGAGTGGTGATCACGCCACTGTACTGGTTGATCCTAAACGTGCTTTCGCCATTTCCATGCCGAATGTCATAAGTCAGTGTGGACTGGCTCACAGCACTCAGTGTAGTCACAGAGGTTCCCACGGCAACGTTCTCTGTGATCTCAGCCTGGTACTCGGTCTGTAGGAACTTGGGGTTGGCGTTGTCTGAGAGTGTGACTGCTACGCGCACCACACAAGTGGCCGTAAGCGGAGGGGAACCGTTGTCCGTGACTCTGACGGCAATGACGTAGTGACCAATAGTGGTGAGGTCCAGCTCACGGGCAACAGAGATGATTCCCAGGATTGGCTCAATATGGAACGTGTTCCCCGTGTTGCCTCGAGAAGAAAATAAAACAAATGACCTAATCATTGATTGTTATAACAGGTGTACACACACAACGCTCCGTCTAACACCAATGAACTATACCACGTCAAATCGTTCGTTAAAGGATTTTGGAAAAAGGATCATGGCACTTTCTTACCCGATTCAATGTTATAGAGTAGCTCCGCGTTCTCCCCCTTGTCCTTGTCCAGGGCTGTGACCTGGAGCACAGCGGAGCCCACGGCAGCAGACTCGTAGACGGATCCCTCGTACAGAGCACTGGTGAACACCGGTACATGGTCATTAACATCCTCCACATCCACCAACACACGGGCCAGGTTCCTCCTGTAGGGAAACTCCTGGTCCTTCACCTGAGGGACAAAGAGGATTCGAATCAATGATCGTTTGAAGCAGCCGTGGGGGAATACGATCCGGTCTGAAAGATAACATTTAGACTAAATGATCTACCATGCCTATGACGTGTTTAAGAAAACCTTCTAGGGTTTGTATGATATGAACTACAAAAATCCTTGTTCAATAGGACAAACTACTGGAGCTTTAACTTGGCGTGAATAGAAAACCTTGCCACAGTAAACCGTTACAGGTTTTTGGGATAGAGCAATCCTGTCAATGGGAGAGCATATGAAAATTAGAGGCTAATGAGATTGATATTTATGCCCTATGCAAGGCTCTCCAAAACTAGAGAATGGGATGAGAGGGAAAGCCGCCTCGTGTGAGGCTCCAAACAAGGCCGGTATTAATAGAAGCAGCATTAGCATCAGAATTATCGCCTGTTCTGCTGACGGTATAATAAAACGCTGGTTATTCCAGCCCTCTTAACACAACCCAACGGGCCTGGCAGTGAATGACATAACAGGCCTATTTTAAATGGTATTATGATGCTCAGAAAGTGTAAGGCGGAAGATCAATGGGCCCATTGGAGACAATAGAGCTTTTCTGTGTTTGTTCTGTTTGAGTTTATACATTGGTGTCTATGTACGCCTGAGCCTCAAGATAATGCATACAAATTAGAAATATTTCGGTTGATCAAAGCAACAACATACAATAGCAAAAACAAATACATTTACTGTTGAGGGAGTTATCTTTGACTCTGTAGTGGTCACGTGAAGTCAATTTAGACCTCTTATCTATGTTGTACTGTATTAAAGCGGATAGAGTTCACTGACGAACAAATGCACAAACAGACCTGAATCCAGCCTCATAGCAAAAACTATCAAGGGCAAACCGAAGACCAGGTATTGTAGATGCTATCTACCTGCAGTTTCCATCAAATTGAATCAGTGTATCCGCCTCATACGGAAATATCTTCCCTCATAAAAAATGTTGAGGTGTTCCTACCTCGCTTATCACCGTTGTGTGATGAAATTGTAAATGACTATGTTAGATCGATAATTACATTTCCTGGAGATTAAATTATTTGAGAGGACATTAAAACAGTCAGTTGGTGGTTTCCACTTTCTGCCAATCCCATTCGCTGTTCACTGAACCTTGTGGAAATGAAGTCAAACAGAGCAAATGAGGATGATTCATTTCAGAGCTGAAAATCCTTTAAAGACCACACTCATAAGCCAGTACACACATCACACACAGAGAACTCTATATATACCCCCAACCCTCTACTAACTGGCTAATAATAACAATTAAAATCTCCAACACACACGGACGCAACACACACGGACGCACTCACAATCATGGTTTTTACACCATCTCATTGTGAGAAGTTGGTTCAGTACTCTCCGTACTTAATTAGTGTAATTGCTTAATGATGAGCTCAGGTAAAATTAGACCACGGACAAGCGGTCTGCCATGGAAAAACGTGTATTCGCTTTTCTCTCCGGAATCCTACTCTCATACTTTCTCTACCTCACAGACAGCTTTAAGATAGCCATGTATTTTGTTCTTCGAAAATTCCTGACACATTTCCTGTCAGAATCTAGATGGAGTAAATGGCCAACGGAAACGCTTCCCTTGCCCCCCCGCCCCCAACCCGCCGTCTGATTACCATGACGGTGAGGATGTGCTGAGCCCTGGCCTCGTGGTCCAGTCTCTCCACCGTGTACACGGTGCCCGTGCTGGGGTCGATACGGAACAGACGTAGGCTACTGGGGTCGATGGCGCTGTGGAGGATGTAGGTGAGGCTGTGGTGCTCGTCGCGGTCCGACGCCAACACTTGGACCACCTCTGTCTCCGGGGGCGTGTCCTCCGATATGGTGATGTCATAGGTTGGCTGGGAGAATACTGGCGGATTGTCGTTGTTGTCCAACACTGTGATGTAGACCTGATGAGCAGAGGGAGAGAAGAGTTTTGTGGGTAGGGTGAGGCCGTGGTACAAAGTAAAAGCAAGCATGGACCTTCACACAAGCAATAAACAACTGGATTTCTTCTTCTTTTATTTCCCCAGATGGATCCTGACATACAACAAACAAATAAAAATATACAACTTCCAGCAAGCATCATCTTAAGTGAGGTTTCAGTGTGCTAGTTTTCAATTCAGCCTCACACCAGAAAATTTTGGCAAATCGCGACTGTCGTTTGGCATTTTCCATAGTAATGAACGCTATATTACAGACATATGTCGCCAATGTGCTTGTTGTGTTCCGTGAGTCCATGATGGGAGGGGTTGGGGGATTCATGCGTTCTGGTGAGTCACGGCAGATTCCCGACCGACGTCAAAGGCGGTTCCATGAGAAGGGCACGCGGCGTAATGGGACGGCGACTGCAGGGAAAGCTAAATATAAGACAGGAGCAGCAGTTGTCTTCCTGCCGGTGAACAGTGGAGATTTTCCCCATTGGGCGTCACGCCGAGGCTCCATCTGTGATGTCGACGCCAGGGGAGGACAAAAACTCAGCCCCAGCCTGTCATGTCTGGCTCTACTAACGTCAGCGCGTCTTAAGATGTGACCGCGCGTGTGTTGGAATGAGAAGCGGATTGGTTCGGACAGCGTGAGCAGGTACTATCAAACCGAGTGAGAGACGGCCTAAGGACCAACAGTGAAGAGACAGAAATAATGACACAGTCGGAGTACAGTAGAGTAGGTGAACAGGCATGATTCTTGGCTTACTGTGCCCCCGCTAGCCACTAGGCCTCTACACCTAATGAGGATTTGATTTTCCTTTCAGTGCACACAGCAGTTAAGCTCATTTGCATTTTCCTCAAGCTATGTTTCTGAGCAAACAGAGAGGTAGTTGAATGGGGGGGGGGGGGGGGGGGGG
>JACXGK010001231.1:0-22765 GCA_016801125.1 Novumbra hubbsi | reverse complement strand
AATTGCCAACATACATATGAATATAAATGGCATGCAGGTATATATCCGCTTGGCATGCCTGGGTATGGAATGGACCAGCCCTGAAATGACACTGGTAAGGGAAAAGGAAGTGTGACGTGTGTGGACTGGACTGTCACTGGGAAAATAATAAGGTGTCTTGGAAAATGTAATGTCAGGGCAATCTCTCCGGTTCTATAACAATGCTAATTCCTTTCCAATGTCTGTGTGTGTCCGGTCCCTTTTGCATTAACACCCAATAAGCATTATATACGAATTTAAAAGGAGGGAAAGGAAATAAGATATCAAATAAAAATAAGGATATTTAGTTAAAACTACTAAGGTTGGCAGTGACTGCTGATATTGAATGTGTAAATAAAAGATATTGAATTCTAATCGAAGAACATTTCAAGACAGAACAGAACAGGAAAAGACAGAACAAGAACAAACAGAACAGGACAGAACAAGACAGAACAGGACACATCAGGACAGGACAGAGCAGGACAAAATAGCACAGAACAGTTATCATCACAGCTCCCCATGTTCCAATCACTGTTACAGGCCCTTGACACGCCAGGCACCATCATTCTCCTATCCATCACGCCATCCACAGAATGCTTTACGAAATGGCGTAAGGGAAATAAATGTCCATAGGCAAAGCGCGTGTGTGGGTCAAAAAGTAACTCCAAAAAGCCTCATGTGATTTACCAGTATACACAGTGAAGGTGAGTGTATGAAAGTGCATAGAATGTCAGGTGCCTAGGACATCTCACGACTGCACTAAACAGTGTAAGCTTCAACTGGCCCGCATGGATCAACTGGGGGGGGATACGTTGCGATATGTGGCGACTCCAACGGCAGTACCTGTGTGAATGCGGAGTTGGTCCCGTCTGTCGCCTCCACCGTCATGTTGTAGAAGGAGCGCTGCTCCGCATCCAGGGGCTTGGCGATGATGATGGTGCCCACGCTTTTCTCTACGTCGAACAGGCTCTCGGTGTTGCCGCCTGGCCCCGGGGGTGGGGGCGAGAGAATGTGGAGGTTAGTGACGGCGGGGGGGGTCAGGAAAGCACCAATTCAACTCTGTCTCTCTCTCTCTCTCTCTCTTACACACTTTCTCTACCTCAAACATTCAGGCTCTCACACGTAGGAAAGACATTTAAATTAATTGAGTTTTAATTCAGGGGAAAAACAAAACCGGGATATATAGTAAGTGTGGGTTTGAAAGGGTATTGGGGGGAGGGGTGTTCTAAACAATGTCTGTCTCTCCACTAGGGAGTAGACAAACACAAACAAGGAAAGATACACATCTAACAGGAAATGGCCATGCACAATCAATCCAATCACCAAAAATGGTCGTGTGTGTCTGTGTGTGTCTTCGAACCAATCTGCGAGTAATTACTGGGTTCAGAGAGACTCTACAGGGACTGTTCCAGAAGGCAGTCTTCTCTCCCAGTCCTGCAAATAACAATTAAGTGACAGCGACCGAATCAGGAAGAGAGTCCTCAGACTGAATTAGCAGAGCCGGTGTCAATGGAGCACCGGCTGTGAAAGGGCCTGAGTCTGAAATGACCCCACTAAGACAAGCTGGAATGAACCACAGCCCCAGCTCTTCCTCCAAATTGATTTAAATGGCCAATTTGGCCTAACGCTGATCATAAATCCCAGCTTAGTGTGTGAAGGTCATCTGATGATGTGGAGTAAGTGTCTGGAGTATGTGTGTGTGCGTGCATGTGTGTAGCTGTGTGAGTGAAGGTGAGAGAATGTAAGAGTTTGCTCGACTGTGTGCCTGTGTGAACACTTACATTGAGCATGTGTCAATGCACAAACGCATGTGTTTGTGTGCGGAAAGAACACGTGTGTGTGTGTGTGGTTCTCGTGTGTGTGTCTTGTGTGTGTGTGTGGTACTCGTGGTGCAGACTCAAAGGGATTCCTCCCCGGCGTCTCTGTCTAATAAAGGCACGACCTCAACCCACCAGATTAGGCTACAACCCTCTATCACTCAACCGTGTGTGTCCTAGTATGCCTTTTGTTCGGTTAAACACTTCCAGGTCTCTATGAGCTGTCTCTTCAATCACTTTAATTCCAGCGATGCGGTTTTAATGGCTTTCCTCAAAAGTTGCGCAGAAGGAAGATACTAAAATCCGCCTGGCTCCCTGACCCTTTTCCCTCACTCCAGATGACTGGTAACTAATACTTTAACGCTATGCCGATAAGAACCAAATCTAACCACGTAGTCTATTTCTGTCAGTCCGTCTGTCTTTTCCGTCTGGAGCCAGCCTATATGACCCCGGACCAACCGAACGCTCCCTCTCGAGAGAGGAGGCGCCGAGGTTTGGCCCGCGTAAGACCGAGCGGCTGGAAAAAGAACCGTTCCCCTCCACCAAATGATAGAGGGGAGACCGATTCTTCCGCGACACGCCTGTTATTAAACCCTCTGTTGAACGCTAAAATTGCTTCCCTCAGTCTCCCCATGCAGATTAAGGAGAGAAGCCGCTCCGGTGCTGGAAAAAACCCTCACACTGCATTTATCCTCTTTCCTACTAACGATGGAGGAGGAGCGGAGGAGGAGCGGAGGAACCGAGCGTTTTGGCGTAAGCCGATGAAACGTAAACAAACCAAACGAGAGGGAAACGGGGGGGACGAGCATCGCGCAGGACGAAACGGCATCGGTCTGCACAGTGTGTGTGTGTGTGTGTGTGGGGGGGTTACAACGTTTAATTGCCGCCGACTGATTGTCTAGTGGATGGGTTCTAC
Organism: Novumbra hubbsi; assembly: GCA_016801125.1. Taxonomy (NCBI): domain Eukaryota; kingdom Metazoa; phylum Chordata; class Actinopteri; order Esociformes; family Umbridae; genus Novumbra; species Novumbra hubbsi. The sequence continues at coordinate 20,014 of JACXGK010001231.1, read as the reverse complement.
TGGCTGCGCCTTAATGCGTTTAGTAGTGGATTAGTATCTTTGTGCAAGTGCATAATTATACACGTGTGTGTGTGTGTGTGTGGTGAGCATTGATTTAGGTGTGTGTGTGTGTGTGTGTGCGTGGGTGGGTTGGGAGGAATTTGAAAGGGATTGTAACCACTGCAAGGGCACGTGGGTAAAGGCATGTGAATCATTGGGTGTGTTTGCGTGGGGATCTGGCCAATAACTGAACGAGTGTTTAGAGCTTCTTCACTTGTTCCCCGAGTACACACACCGACACGTGCACACATACACACCCCGACACATGCACACATACACACACCGACACGTGCACACATACACACACCGACACGTGCACACATACACACACCGACATGTGCACACACACACACACCGACATGTGCACACATACACACACCGACATGTGCACACATACACAGACCTGGGCACTATCTTTCTAATCACACTCTCTGTCCATCAATAATCCTTCCATCCCGGAGGCTTCGGCAGCTAGGTTCTCCCTCTCTCTCTACTTTGCAGTAAGCCTCGCTCCCTTTTTCATCCAAAAGTCTCTGCTGCCCTCAATTTCATATTTCCTTTAATCGCTGTGACTCCTCTACTCCTCTCTTTCTCATCAGACCCCTGCTCCCTCAATCTTTCCGAAGTCACTCCTCTCTCTCTGCCATGTTCCACCTCTGCTCTCCCTAGCTCACCCTTGCCTTTTATCCCAACCTCCATCCCTCTCCTCCACCCTCCACCTCGCTCCTCTCTGTCCAAGCCTCCGCTGGCCGTGGAGGTGGTTTCAGACCAGAACGGAATCTCTCTTTCTACGATGCGTTCAGTCTGACCCAATACGCTCTCACCTCCCACTAACCAGCCGGACGCTTAATTAGGTCGTCAGTGGGTGGCGTGTGTGTGTGTTTACGCCATTGTGAGTGTGTAGGTGGGGTCGCTGACAGTGTGTTGTTTCCCCAAACACTGATGCTTTAGCCGGTCATTAGACAGAGCTGTCGCCAGGGTCGCACAGGGCTCGTTGCCGTGCTAGCAGCCCGGGGCCTGGCTATAAAGGGAGACCAGAGGGCCTGATAGCCAATTTAGTACAGCCAGAAGTTCCGCCAAACACCAATCACATAAATTAACCTTGGAAGGAAGGGTGGTGATGTAACGTTACATAAAAAATGTAGAACGCACAGCGACACCCCAATCCACTCTCTGCATAGTTTATGTGTGGGAAGTACAGTAAAAGTCATGTAAAAACACACAAACACACGCATGCACACACACGCGCGCACACACAAAGGCACACAATGTACACGCAGGGAACACAGGGAAAACACCTTTCATCTGCCCAGCACCTTTGCCTCCAAACAATCAGCAGTAGGCATGAGCAGAACTGGGCACACAATGAATGATGGGGAAAGCACAGGTGAATGATGGGTAAAATAAAAGAGGAGGAAAAAGAAGCAGAAAAAAAGCAGTTCGGAGTCGAACTGAGATACCTTCTGTGGAACAGTTCTTGCCACATGTGGTCTGCAGTATATAGAACACCTCACGGAAAGGCCTTGGACCTTCCACACACGAAGCATTTAGAAAAGAGAAAAGAGAGGGAGGGAGAGAAGGTGAGAGAAAGGTTGAGACAGGGAGAGGAGAAAGACACGGGAGAGGCGAAGTTGAGGAGAGCACAGACAGAGAGACGGAGAGAGAGACAAAGGGTGACACAAAGAGAAAGTGTAAGAGTGAGAAGGGTTAGATGAAGAGGTGGAGTGAGAAGGAGAGAGGGCGTGAGTACGACTCATGGTAAGAAGGGAAGGTAGAGAAAAAAGAAAACACGAGAGTTAAATAAGGGAGGACAGACAGGGACACGGGAGGATTTACAAGAGAGAAGCGAGATATGTGGTTCCAGAAGAGAAACCGAGTAAGACAGAGAGAAGAGAGGAAAAGAGCGGGAGCCCAGGAAGACCAGAAGAAAGAAAGAGCCTAGAGCTAAAAGCACAAGCCAGAAGGTATCTCCCACTGGAACACACACTAACTGCTACTGCTCAGTGACAGCAAAAGAGAGATGGATCATGGAGCTTCCTGGGAATCACGGTGCTGGCTGTGTAGTCCGTACACTGGTCTCTGGGCTACCTGCTCTCCACATAAACTCACCTACCCATAGTGCAGTTCATGTGATGTTACTCATGAGAACATGAACATACTTGTAATTTGCATTTGACATTATATTCAAAGTTGTCATATAGAGAGACCACAGTCAAAAGGACAAAGTAAACTGTTGCATAATTTTGAGTCTAACGATTACAATGTATTTCATCGAATTGTTTACATTCATTACAACGAATAAAACAACATTAAACCTGCATGGCGTGGATCAGAAAATAGTGTGGCATTACAAATTCATATTAATAATGTTATTTGGAAAAAAATATACTGGACTTCATATAATCAAATAATTTAACAGAGATTTTGTTTTGCCTTTTCCAAAACACGTATCACCTCCTAAAGGACATTGCACAGACGGCGCACAACAATCCTGGTGATATATCTTTAAGTAGCTGTATTTGATGGACTCAATTCACCTGTTGTAAAATGTGTAATCGCCTGAAAAGTGTAGTTCATTTCAAAACGGAGGTGTGTCAGCATCCTCAATACCCCAGAAAGGGGTCAAAAGAAGAGTATGTATTTCAAGTCTGACAACCTTTGGTTTTGGAGTGAACTACCCCATCTGGCATTTCCCTCCATCAGCCGTCCTGGAATATCTGTAGGAGACTTTAAGGCATCTCGACTGTTTTGCCACTTTGTCACAGCCGATGGTGTGCGGTAATATCGCCATGGGACCGTGGGATGACAGAGGAGAGATAGAAAGAGAGAGCAACACACGTGGCGACAGACCATGCAGAGAGGTCCCAGAACCTGAGCTGGGCCTCATTCACAAACACACATATCAATCCAAAACCGCCAGCCCAAAACACCATGCACCAATAACGGTACACACGCTGCCAGACCGACAGTCGCCTCGGCCAGTCAGTTGCATCCCTCCCCCAAACAATGCCCTGCCCGTGGGCGGAGCCTCACCGGTGATGTCGAACCAGACGGGGCTGGAGCTCTGTTGCATGGTGACCACTCCCACTATCTCGGCCACCTTGTCACTCTCCATGACAGTGAAGTTGTAGTACTGCTCGTCGAACACAAGGGGCAGGGCAGATGGCGGGGGCTTACGGATCCACTCAATGTGCAGGCGGGCCGTCGCTGACTTCTGAGGGCGACCGTTATCTGTAGCTTTAATCTACAACGAGGGGATGGGGTAGAAAGACAGGGTGGGGTAGAGAGGGGGTGGGTATACAGAGAGGAGTGGAAATAAAGAGGGGGGTGGGTAGAGAGAGGGAGGCGGGGTAGAGCGGGGTGGGTTATAGACAGAAGTATGATGAGGGTGAGGGGTGGGAGGAGGAAGGTGAGGTAGGGAGGTAGGATGGTGAGAAGTCCCTAAAATAATGGAATGCGGTCCACTGAAAGAGCCACAGAAAACATGTGGGACATGCAGACAACATAGTGACTCACGACTCAGACACCTCCCTAAGAGTATTCTAAATACTTCACAAACCGACTTGAGGTAATATTGAAAATATTAAGCATCTCCTTCACTTACAATTAAGAACGCGAGAGAAAGTGAGCAAGAAATAAAAAGAAAAACAAGAAACAATAAAAGAAAAAACACCCCATGAGTTCATTTGTGAGCCTTCCTGTATTGCTCTTGTAGCCGCGTCTCCACACGCTACATGACACAGTGAGGCGCGGGCACTGAAAAAGACAGAGAAGGACGCAGCCGGAGGTAACGCCGAGGGAACCTACGGTGAGGATGTCGTAGTTCCCGGCGGCGAACTGCTTCCGCGACGACACCACAGCCGTCTTGGGGTCCACAAAGAACCTGCCGTCCTCGTTGCCGTCGACGATGCTGTAGGAGAGGTCGGCGTTGGCGCCCTCGTCCGGGTCGTAGGCGAAGGCCCTGTAGATGGGCTCCCCCCTCTTCCGCCGGTCCCGCTCCGGCAGCTTGATCTGGTACACCTTCTCCGGGAAGGTGGGCTTGTTGTCGTTCTCATCCAGCACATGGACGATCACCCACACCGTGGAGTGCTTGGGGCTGGGGCCGCCGTCCGACACGGTGACCTGCACACACACACGCGCATGGACCAAACGTACGCACGCACATACACACAGGCAAACAGACAACGATAAAAAAAAAACACAGACGAACACGGCAAAAAGAAGGATTTTTTTGTTTTTAAATCACATCGGTTTCATTCCATGTCTGAACTAATTTGAAGAGGCTCTCCTGCGTTGTAGCCTGACAACTAAAACATTTTGTCATATTTCCTAAGTGGGGATTCCTTTTGTCGTTTATCTTCTGTCCTGTGTTCTGACAGCTAATTAATTTAGCTCTGCTTTTACTTTTCACCATGACGAAGAGCTTCACTTCCGATACACACTGAAAGGGGAGGGGCTAGAGGAGGAGCTAACCAACGGTGGGGGGGATTCGGCAAGCAGTGTCCACAAAATGATTCATATTCATTTTCAGAGGAAGATAAAAGAACTTTGCTAGCTGCCTTCAATTCAACACAAATCTATAATTAATTTCCCCAGTGCTTGTAGTTGGATTCGTTTAAGAAGTCCATCTGTCATTTTTCGAAACGCCACAGCAAGGAGTTGCCATCGCTAGATGGAGAGAAATGCTAATGAATTACAGAGATAAAGAGAGAGCGAGAGGAAGGGTACGAGAAAGAGAGGGAGAGATGGGTGGTGGGGTATTGGTGAGAGAGGGACGGACAGAGGGAGCGAGAAAGATAACAGGGGAGGGAAAAAAGAACAAACAGAACAGCTAAACGAAGGGAGAGAAGAAGAGGGAATGAAGCCCTCCAAGCCGATGGCACTTGACCCCCTCCGTGAGTGAATGTAATCTGCTTTGTGCAGCACAGTTAGAGAGGCAGGGCTAGCTGGTGAAAGACAGGGTATAGTGTGAACGAATGGCAGCAGACAACTCTGAGCAAAGGACAACAATGTTCACTTAAGGTTGACATTAAATAGCTCCCATTCTGTAGAGGGAGAGTTCGAATGAGAGAAACGGAATGAAGGAGAACGAGGGAGAACGAGAGAAAAACAGAGAGAGAGAGAAAGTGAGATTGAGGGAGACTGGGGAATACATTAGAGGCAGGCGTGCCCGGCCTGTCAACGAGGCTCGCCAACCACAAGATCCACTACAGCAACACTGCAGCACCAGGACACCACAGCCCAGCTAGCTACAGTGAGCATGCAATAAAACTGCCAAAACATGCTAATGCAGGGCTTCTCAAACTATGGGTCAGCGTGACAGTATGAACTATTACGTTCAATGTCCAAACTTGTAGGTTCAATGCTACTAGCTCTACAGTTGCTTTGGAAATAGTAATGTCTCTTTGAAAATACAGATGACAATTTTGGCACCCGACAACATGAAAGGGCTAGCGGGCTGTCTGGCAAGCTGACACAAACAATGAACAGAAGCGCGAGACTTTGAAACCAACAAGTTGTGTCTTGGCTTTGTTATCTATCTAGATGTCTAGTTAAATTAAGCTTCTCTTGGTAACATTAGAGCGTCTCCTCCTTGTTAAATAGCCTTGCTGTCCGGCACTGGCAGCATACTCTGCATCTGCAAGTTCCACAATACAGAAGCAGACAAATCCTATTATAGATGTCATTGGGTAAAGATGTTATGAGACTACTTTTCAAATATATTGTTATTGGCAACGTATTCAAACTACAATTCCAAACAACATGTTGTTAAAAGTTAGATTGAAAAGCTAGCTAGTAATCTATTTAGCCGCTAAAACAATTTAGAGTCATAAAAACATGGTTTCTGCTATTTGCCAGGTAGAAGGCTGAACTTTAACATCTCTCCTTTAAAGTATGCCTGGGGTTGCAAAGAGAGCTGTAATTCACCAAATTAACTAGAGCAACATCAGTCATTTTAGTAATACAAAGAAAATGTATGACCACCTATCTTAACTTTGGTAATTACTTAGTTCTATTAGTTCTTAAATGATTCAATATGTATTCACTTTTTAATCTTTGTCTATGTTGTTTATGAGTTTCCAGTTGATATACCATATGGTTTCTAAGAAAAAAGCGAAATGAATAAAAAATCATCTAAGCATCTAATCAACATTAAAGTCATTTTGAATTAACTTTGCAACTTCTTTAACTACTGACTGACACAAAAATAACATTGACAATAAATACATAGTGACATAGTTAATTTAACAAATGGTGTAATAACAAGTTAATGGTTTGTTTGAGGATAATGTTTGAATACTGTCAGGGTTCCACCCTGACTGGACTGGGTTCTAGCTCTGCCACCCCATCTAGTGGCCTATGGGCAATGTGCCCATCACGGTAGCCAATCACCCAGTCACCAATCACATGTTCAACTACTCACACATGTCCCTCATCTCCTACTCACCTGCCCTACTTAGGTTCCTGTTTGGTCTCCCCTCCGTGTCGATTCAAACACTATACTATGCAGACACCGCTGCTCGTATTAGTTATCTGACTCCTACGTTTCAACGTAGTCTTCTTGGGCTTATCAGCTATTGTCCTTCACGTTCGATATTTAGATCTCTACGCACACCAGCTCAGTGTTTTCAACGCACGTCCAGGAGTCGCGCGTTTGGATCCAAACCCTTCACTCGTCATAAAGAAACCCTTACAGATTGAATCGACCATTAAATGGATCCAGCCGACTTCACTCCCATCCACCACACCCTGAATCTTCAGGGCGCGGCTCTCGACCGACATGAAGAACTCCTGCAGTCGCTTTCGGTCTCCATGTCTGAATTGATGGCCGCGTTCAGGAGCGAACGACATCAACCAGTGAGGGCGGACACCTCGTTGGAGCATAACCGATACGGTGATGTTCAGGAGCCCCTTCCGTCAGTGCAAACACCCTATCGGGAACCCCACGTCGCTTCCCCCGAGCGTTTCACCGGCGAACTGGGTAGAATCAGACCTTTCCTCCTACAGTGCTCCCTAGTGTTCGAGCAACAACCCCTGTCCTACCCGTCTGACCGGTCTAGGATTGCCTATGTTGTCGGAGCTCTGTCAGGGCGAGCCCTGTCTTGGGCATCAGCCATCTGGCTAAACGACAGCCCTCTGTGCAACTCCTACACCGCATTTACGACGGAGCTACAAAAGGTGTTCACTCAGCATGAGGGAGAGAGAGACGCAGGACGCAGGCTCTTTGGGTTGTGCCAGGGCCGCCGCAGTGTTGCGGATAACGCGATAGATTTCCGCATCCTATCCGCCGAGAGTGGGTGGAACGAGGCGGCCTTACAAGGTGCATTCACAGATGGACTGTCCGAAGGCCTCAAGGCTCAACGGGTCGATGCCCGACTCAGGGAACGTCACCAGGAGAAGCCACCTGCTGCTTGTTCTCGTCGTTTGCCTTCACCGCCCAGGACGTGGACACCATCCCTGGATCGGAGCGACGAGCAACCCCGTCGCACGAACATGGCACAGGAGTCTATGCAATTAGGACGCGCACGCCGTCTTAGCACCGGCTCATGCCTGTACTGTGGCACACAGGGACACACTATTCCGTCCTGCCCGTCAATTCAGCGAAAACGCCCACGACCGTCCATGAAAGAGGAGTTGTGGAAAGGTCAAGCAAGCGTCTCCTCCTCTGCCGACACCGGTCTCGAGGTCCAACTCCATTGGAACACGACCTCCACACCCGTACGCGCACTTCTTGATTCAGTGGCGGACGGTAATTTTATCGATAAGGGTTTGGTCAATAAGTTGGGCTTGTCCTGTCACCCAGTCACCCCCCCGGTGACGGTGAGAGGATTGAACGGACTCAAGATCGCCTCTATCGACCGACAGACTGCCCCTATCCTGCTAGTCATTGCGGGAAACCACCGGGAGAGGATTGCACTGTTCCCCATCGACAGTTCCATGTCACCCCTCGTCCTGGGCCGACCGTGGTTGCGCCTCCACAATCCGCGGATCGACTGGACCTTGGGAGACATCAACTCTTGGGGAACAGGTTGTTTCCAGCGCTGCTTAGGATCAGCCGAGACCCCGGAGAACAACGACTCTGTTCCCGTTCATCACACCGATTTATCCACGATGCCCAGGGAATACCATGATCTCGCAGGGGTGTTCAGTAAGCAGGATGTCACTGCTTCCACTGCTGTCACTTCCACCGCATCGCCCATATGATCTCGCCATCGAGCTACGTCCGGGCGCGCCTCTACCCAGCGGCCGCTTATACAACCTCTCCAAACCAGAGACCGTGACAATGGAGAAATACATCCGGTCATCACTGTCATCTGGAATTATCCGTCCTTCCTCTTCCCCGGTCGGAGCAGGGTTTTTCTTTGTAGGAAAGAAGGATGGAACGCTGCGCCCATGCATTGATTATCGTGCGCTCAATGACATCGCTACGCGCAACAAGTACCCACTACCCCTGATCAGCTCCACCTTCACACCCCTCCAAGGTTCTGGCATATTCACTAAACTAGATCTGCGCAACGCCTATCACCTGGTTCGAATCAGAGAAGGCGATGAATGGAAAACAGCGTTCAACGCGCATCTCGGCCATTTCGAATACATGGTGGTACCGTTTGGACTTTCCAACGCGCCCGCAGTTTTCCAAGCCCTGGTGAATGACGTCCTGCGTGATATGCTTAACCGATTTGTGGTGGTATACCTTGATGACATCCTGATATTCTCCAGAAACCTTTCCGACAATACTGGACACGTAAGACAAGTGTTGGAGCGTCTCCTCCGCAACAGGCTCTTCGTGAAGCTGGAGAAGAGTGAGTTCCACGTGACCACCGTCCAGTTTTTGGGTCATATATTAACCCCCGGGCGTGTGGAGATGGACCCCACCAAGGTGTCTGGGGTCACCAATTGGCCTTCGCCCACGGACAGAAATCAACTACAACACTTCCTCTGGTTTGCCGATTTCTATCGCCGTTTTATCAGGAATTATAGCCAGATAGCCGCCCCTCTCATCTCACTTACCTCAGTCAACATTCCTTTTCGCTGGTCTACGGAGGCAGAGACCTCGTTCAGGGAACTAAAGCGCCGCTTTTCCTCCTCCCCTATCCTGGTCCAACCGGATGCCACGCTCCAGTTCATCGTGGAGGTGGATGCGTCGGACACCGGGGTGGGGGCAGTCCTGTCCCAACGCTCTCCTGGTGACCAGAAAGTGCATCCATGCGCTTTCTTTTCCAAGAAACTATCATCAGCCGAGCGTAATTATGACGTTGGGAACAAGGAGCTGCTAGCGGTGAAACTCGCTTTGGAGGAGTGGCGACATTGGCTCGAGGGTGCGGACCTACCGTTCATTGTGTGGACTGAACATAAAAATCTGGCTTACCTCCACTCTGCCAAACGGCTGAATACGCGGCAGGCGCGTTGGGCGCTATTCTTCGGTCGTTTTAATTTCCAATTGACTTATCGCCCTGGGTCTAAGAACATTAAGCCTGACGCACTCTCCAGGCTCTACGCACCTGACGCGAAGTCCGATTTCCCGGGTCCTATTCTTCCTCCTTCATGTATCCGGGTGGGGCTCACATGGGAGATCGAACGCACTATATTACGTGCCCAACAACACCAACTGGACCCGGGTATTGGACCGCTCGGTCGTCTCTTTGTGCCTGATTCTGTCCGTGCTGAGGTTCTTAAGTGGGCTCATACATCCCGCCTCACCTGTCACCCTGGGATGAACCGCACCCTGGCTTTCCTGCGGCAGCACTTCTGGTGGCCCTCATTGGCCAGAGATGCCCGGGAGTATGTGACGGCGTGCCCCGAGTGTGCCAGGAGCAAGACGTCGACCCATCCCCCCGCAAGGTTGTTGCAACCTCTGCCTATCCCATGCCGTCCCTGGTCTCACGTGGCTATGGACTTCGTCACCGGTCTTCCTCTCTCCAGGGGCATGACCGCCATACTCACCATAGTCGACCACTTTTCTAAGATGGCACATTTCGTCGCCCTTCCCAAATTACCTTCTGCGCGTGAGACGGCGGATCTCTTGGTGTCCCATGTGCTCCGCCCCCACGGCATACCCAGGGACGTGGTTTCTGACCGTGGACCCCAATTCGTCTCCCAAGTATGGCGAGCGTTCTGCCAAGGTATAGTGGCGAACGTTAGCTTGACGTCCGGCTAACGGCCAGACGGAACGCACTAATCAAGAACTGGAGGCGGCTTTACGCGCAGTCACGGCTTCTGATCAGACCTCCTGGAGTACTTTCCTGCCTTGGGTGGAATATGCCCATAATACCTTGGTCAGTTCTTCCTCTGGCATGTCCCACTTCCATGTCTGCCTCGGATACCCTCCGCCTCTATTTCCTGCCCAGGAGGCGGACTTCGCCGTGCCGTCGGTTCAGGCCCATCTGCACCGTTGCCGTAGGGTTTGGCGCCGTGCCCGTGTGTCCTTGCTGCGCGCCGCCGCAGCTTCCAAGCGCGCTGCCAACCGTCACCGTACCCCTGCGCCATCCTACGTGCCTGGACAGCTGGTCTGGTTGCTGGCGAAGGACCTCCCACTCAGAGTGGCTTCGCGCAAGCTGGCACCTCGTTACGTCGGTCCGTTCAAGGTGGACTCACTCGTCGGCCCGAGCGCTGTACGGTTATCCCTTCCTTCCTCTATGCGTGTCCACCCGGTGTTTCATGTCTCCCAGGTGAAGCCGGTCTCCACTAGCCCTCTCCCCCCGTTGCTCCAACCCCGCCGCCGCCGCGGATGATCGACGACCACCCGGCCTACACTGTCCGTCGACTACTGGACGTGCGACCCCGTCTGCACGGGTCTGCAATACCTGGTGGACTGGGAGAGTTATGGGCCTGAGGAACGTAGTTGGCAGCCGCGTTCGCGCATCCCGGATCCTTCGCTAATCCGCAATTTCCACCGTGCCCATCCTGGCCGTGTCGGGCGACCGCCAGGTGGCGTCCGTTGAGGGGGGGGTTCTGTCAGGGTTCCACCCTGACTGGACTGGGTTCTAGGTCTGCCACCCCATCTAGTGGCCTATGGGCAATGTGCCCATCACGGTCGCCAATCACCCAGTCACCAATCACATGTTCAACTACTCACACCTGTCCCTCATCTCCTACTCACCTGCCCTACTTAGGTTCCTGTTTGGTCTCCCCTCCGTGTCGATTCAAACACTATACTATGCAGACACCGCTGCTCGTATTAGTTATCTGACTCCTACATTTCAACGTAGTCTTCTTGGGCTTATCAGCTATTGTCCTTCACGTTCGATATTTAGATCTCTACGCACACCAGCTCAGTGTTTTCAACGCACGTCCAGGAGTCGCGCGTTTGGATCCAAACCCTTCACTCGTCATAACGAAACCCTTACAAATACTCTGTTTGTTATAATTAGGTCATCTTAAGTATTTCATATATATTTCCTGTTACACTGGATGAGGCTACACAGATGACCAGCAATAAAGATGACTCGGAGGAGTGTGGCTAAAATGGAAATAAAGAAAATAATAAAACATTGTGATTAGATATATAAATCCTTTTAAGTGATTGTTGAACTGTCTGTGTGCAGGTCTTTCCCAGGAGGAATGAGGTAAAGTGACAGTAAGGCTAACATCACATGGCCACACAGCACTCCCAAATATAAGCTGCTAGGTAGACCTAAAATGCTATGAACAAAACTGTAAAGCAATGAAGCTGTTGTTAACACCAAAGGCAAAATAAAATCTATCATTATTCATGTGCGCTAAAGGCAGTAGTAACAAAACGGCTTGAGACATAACACAGGTTTGAGGATTTACGGAGGTAAATGTGGTCAACAAAGCTCAAATAGTTGTCCACATGCTGTCTATGGTGCAAGGGTGCTAGGGTCAACCGGTCTGATCTGGTGTAAAATCCAATTTTTTATTTCTTATTTTGGGCCCTGTTGAAGCCTATGCTACCTCCAACTGTCTTTATCTCTCATGATCCGTCTCACAAGACCTCTGTCCAGAGGTGTTGTGAGACAAACTTTGAGTTCCCATGGTCCGTTTCCGACGACTCTAGCAGTCACTAACCACGCCTCACCTGATCATATTGCTAGTTTTGTATCTAAACATTCTACAATGAAATAAAAGATTCAATTATTTATAATATTTGACTTTTTGCACCCTCTATAACAGGGGTGGGCAAACTACGGCCCAAGGGCCAAATGCGGCCCGCGAGGCTGTCCCATCGGGCCCACGGAATGCCCTTTTCTGGCCTCAAATTACAAAAACAAATGTGGCCCTCCATTTCATTTCAAAATCCTGATGTGGCCCCCGAGCCAAAATATTTGCCCACCCCTGCTCTATAACCACTGTGACTACTTCCAGGTTCTAGAAATATAATGAATATAATACATTTTGACATTTCTTTTCACCTGTAAGGAGTAGAAACTCTACTCTTTCAAAACCAAGCCAGCACAGCCAGCAGATCACTGGCAACCCCCTGGAGCCTGGCTTCTCCCTTCCATCCTAGGTGTTGGCCTTTCTACAGCGTTTTCCCCTTGCCACTGTTCTTCAATATGTTCCTACTTACTCTTTGATAATTTAGGCTAAATATCTTTAATAGCTAAGTGTAAAAAAGGACTTCATAATTTACATCATACAAGGTATTAATAGCATTTTTGACAACATAGCCAGTTGAGTTTGCCAGTTGAATAGGTACGTTTTTCTTTTATGTTGATATTGGCAAGCCATTTAAATGTGGCACTGATATACCTAAGGAATTATGTTTTGGCATTGTCTGCATTAAGAGTTTTACATTCACCTAGCCATTTGCAAAATGTAGCTAAGTCTTCTAGACCAGGGGTTCCCCAACTAGGGCCAGCGGGCCATATAATATAATACAGTTTGATATAATGTTACGCTAATTTTGGCCCAACTCAGTTAAGTTAGATTTTTGGCCCTTCATAGGATCAAGTTTGGGCACCCCTATTCTAGACTGACGCTCAAGTTACAAAAAAAGCTCTCACTCTTCGGCCTATCTCTCTCTGAGGAGAATAAAAGTTAGTGAGAAGTCACCCTCAGATGAAGGAAACGAGACAAACTTTCACAGACAAGCGTGGATGTTGTTACTAACAGAACTCAGAATGTGAGAAAAAAGTCACAGACACTACACCCTTCTTTTTGAGCGCACGTGTTTGACCTTCCCACAGATGCTGGCAGCAGGCTTTTCTTCCCCCAAATCACTCAAGCTTTTGTCTCAATCATTTGATCTCAGATGTAACACTTTTCTCTTCCGCCACATTGAATAGGGGTTCTGACCCTGTCCTTGTTTGTGTGTGTGTGTGCTGCATCTGTTCAAGTAAAACAACCCCTTTTAGTACATGCAGCTGCCTCTTAAACATCTCATCAGTAGTCTGAGAGGCTCTGAATTTAAGCATGTATGTACCCATTCCCTCTTAGACCTTCTTCTGTACCTTCGGTCCTATAAACAAGAGGCTGCACGAGTTCTTCCATAGAAAGTCCACACCAAAAGGACGGCCCAATTGACATGAGAAATATAGGGTGTTTCTGACCTCGACTGAAGAAACAACAAAAGGAGCTGCTGTAAGCCAAGACATCCCATGCTAACAAGCTATGTACGAATTTTGCACTATAAATCCTTTGAAAATGTGACTGGTCGTACAGTACAACGACATCAATATAAAGCTCTGCACCAAACTGTTGAAAACAAACGGGAGCCATTAACATAAAGGATCATCTCTTTAGATATTGACAAGGCCTTACAGCAAGGGACAACAAACTCATAACCATTCTCCTTCTGTTTGTACCTCATTGATCTGCCGTTGCATTTGTGTAAATTAATATGGATTTCTATGACCGGTCTAAATCACACCACTATTTACTGTTTGGTGGGTTGGCATATAGGAAATAGTATTGAACTGGTTTGCACTGCAGCCCATTTATTAGAGTGTGAAGATAAAGTACAATTGGAGATTGGTTGCAGGAAATGGCTGAAACGCAGACAGCAGACAATCACACAAACAGACTGAGGACCAGGGAAAGGGAGCATGTCTGAAGATGTTTGTAGACTTTCCAACCCCAGGTCTTTGGCTATACTCCGAAGTACACAACAAGAAGAGTTTGAAAGCAGTGAGGACTGAATGGATGTCACGTGTCCATTGAACTTTTTTGACATTGCATATTCTCTATATTCCAGAGTTAACTTGGGAGAATACCCAACACGCATCTTAAAACTTGTCAGCTTCCTACTTTTTTTGGAAGGGAGTTAGTTTCAGCAGACAATTGCATGCACATACAGGTGACTCAGAAGACTAGATGCTGCTTTTGGTGTTGGCTAATGGGGATCCTAATAACATTCAATCCTAACCTACGGCAGCATATAATGGAACCCAAAACCCTATCTTCATTTCCAGCCGCACTCCTCTGACTCGAGTAAACGAGACCTGCCTCTAACGCACCCCTCTTAGCCCCCCCCCACACTGAGAACAGCAAGACAGAGAGGTGAAGAGATGGGGAGAGAGAGAGAAAGATGGAGAAAAGAGAGGTAGAACATTTAAGTTATGAGAAAGACCGAAAGAGAGTGAGAGAGAGGAAGTTATAGAGAAACAGCGAGAGCATTTGTGTGTTAAACATCTGACCGGGCATTTACTGGACGGTTGAACCTTTGTGGTTAAAGCACCGGGCCAGCATACAAAAGGTAGTAACCGACAAGGTGGGGAAAGTTCCCTGAACCCTAACTTCTGAAAAACAAACCGCAAAAAATATATCTGGAAAAATAAGAACAGCATTCTTGAATTGAAATGTGCATAATGCACAAAGAAGAAATAGTAGCTTTTATGTTTATAAATTTTTTCCTCTCACCTCTAAAACATGCTCGGACTGTTGCTCCCGGTCCAGTTTCCGGGTTGTGGTGGTGATGACACCTGTAAAGACAGAAAACACTGCATCAGAGAGAACACATCTGGTGACCCCTGACCAAAACAGTGTCTATGTCACTTCTAATGTCAGATCTATTCATGACAACACATCTGGTTACCCCTGACCAAAACACAGTGTCTATGTCACTTCTAATGTCAGATCTATTCAATAAAACACATATGGTTACCCCAGACCAAAATACAGTGTCTATGTCGCTTTTCATGAGTCAGATCTACTTATGAGAACACACCCTTCCATTAACACAATTAGCCCACGGGAGACACATGCGCGTATATGCGCGTATATGCACACACGCACACACACACACACCCGTGATTCCCACCACCCAACCAAATGAGCATGGTGACAAGGCAATTACCGTGGGTTAGCACGACTGTCTTACAGGAGGCTGTCGGGTGCTAATTACTGGGACTAGTCTCTACTGCCCCTAATTGTTTCGTTACTTAATGTCATTACAGCAAAACAGACAGACGGAGAGAAACAGAGAAGAGAATGCGACAGCAAGAGCGAGAGAGAAAATAGAAAGAAAAGAGGTGAGATTGGGGGAGAGGAGAGACCAGGAGAGAGATGGCAGATTCTTTGTAGCCACACCACCAAAATCCCATCACTATCACGCCTCCCTTTTAAGCCTGGACAACTTCTATGTGCCAAAACCATTTGGACGTGTCGCTGGCTCATTGGTGCTTCATTATTCGTCTGTCATGTTGAAGCGAACCGTTCCATATGCTAGTTTGCTGAAGAAAAAAAAAACACCCGTCGTCACACCCTGTCGCATAGACTTCAATCCTCCACTGGGCGAAGTTGGTGTACTGGCTAAAGCAGGGTATTTGATCGTTTTCACGCATGGCTAGGGGGTTCTCGTTCCTGTTAGCTATCTTTTTACCTACAGGTTAAGTTTCCGATGGGGCCAGTCTCGTACAACCACCCTGATCTCGCAAGCTCACATTCTGTTTCACTCCACTCATCAGTCAAACCCATTTTTTTCCGGACCAATCAGCGTTCTCTGATAACCAGTGGGAAGCATTTAGTTTCATTAAACCACAAGAAGCGCTAATTGCTCCTCAAATGCACCTACCACATGAACATCCTGGAACTTCTGTTAACAGTAGCCTTAATTCTAATCATCTTTGATAAATGCCTTTGTGGTTAGCTGCACTTGATTTTTCCAAAATCCCCATGGTGTGTACAATGGCGCAGGGTATATGCGCACAAATCACACAGCAACCATAGTCATGGATAACAGACATGCTAATTAGCTAAGATACATTAACATACCAGCTGCCAGTATTGATGTTTGAACAAAAATTAGACAAGGCACTTTGTAAAACGTCATATTTGTCGTTGTTTGGATTGCCCTAAAGGGATCCTAAAGCCTGCATAATTGCGTTTCTCGACGGCCATTGTAGTACCAAACTTTTAGAGCTTGTGGATGTCCAGACTGATGGGTGTAGTGAAACAGAATGTGAGCTCACGAGATCAGGACGGTTGTATGAGGCTAACTTTACTGTATCGTCATCATACAATGACCTCTTCTTATTTTGTCTCTCGACCATTATCGACTTTTTGCGCTGACCTCATCTAAAGGTCCGAGGATAAAATGAAACCCATCTCCTAGACACGCTGGTTGGGGCACACCTTTGTTATTACATTGCTTTAATCATTTTCCATCTATATACCATCCTGCCCCAACCCCTACACCCTCCTCCACCTTCCCATGACCGGCCCAATCTCCAACTCCCAAGGCCGTCCATCAAAGTGCTGCACATGGAAACGCGCACAAACTCAAACCCTCAGAATTGAGAGGCTTTGGGAGAAAGGAGAAAATGAAAACAGAGAACGACGGATACAGGGGGAAAAAGAGTGGGAGAGAGAAGAGAGAGAGAGACAGCAAAGGGAAAAAGGATGAGGAAAAGAGAGATTGGCCATCTGCAGCAGCGGTCAGGGTGTTGCACTCTCAGTCATTTACAAAGCGTTTACAATCCCAGACAGTTTGATAACCCCGTCTCTATCTACTAGTCACACCACTGCCTTCTCCCCTTTTCTCCTCCCCTCCCTCCCTCCGCTCATGTTTCTCCAATCAATAGAGTTTTAAGCTTTTAGAAGATTTTCTGAAAACACTGTAGAGAGAAAGAGAACTAAATGTTAGTAAGCAAGAGAGCTTCATACTAAAGGGGCATGACCTGGAGTGACACCTTATATAATCTCCCAGTGTGCCCCAGAAAGTAGAAGCAGAGCTAAGATGCAGTTGTTCCATCTGGAGAAGAAAGACGATTGTCCTCAAAACACACACACACTTATAATGACTTGTTATATAGTGAGTGACAGATAAGCAGTGTTCCGTGTGTTGCCTTTGGCCTGTTTTTCTTTTGGGGACAGGCAATCAATGAGGGCAACCAACCCTGAAGGACCCTAGGAACCTGTTATGGAGCCTCCTTGACCCTCTCTCATTGGTGAGTCTATACACACCTGTCCCATAAGGGAACACACAGACCACTGTAGGTTCCGGAACATTCCAGAGGCAGCTAGACACCCCTACACAGCTTCCTCTCATCAGGACCAATCGGAGTGGCAAAAATAAATAAATACAAATAACCCGTCTGAGCTGGCCTACGTTGGGATTGGTTTTCTTTTAGGCTCAGTCTTCATTTTGGGATTCCCGTGTTAATAAAACTTCTTCAGACCTTACATGTCCTGCCACATACACAAAGCAATGTGCCGTATGCATTTATGAGAACGTATGTTGTAACTAACGGTCAAAAAAGCGAAAGTCACCTGTTGAAAATACACTTTATACGAACAGTCTGGTCTCCCTATCAGTGTCAGTGACACAGGGACACACGCTGTCTCAGGGAATTTTATGGTAGCACCCTAATGATGCTAGACTAAGAGCAATGTCTCATGATGCAAGAGAGAGGCGTATAATAGGGCGCACACACACACACACATGTGGTGTTTAGGGGGAAATGACGGCTAAGCCTGAACTCATTAGAGTAGAGCTGGGCTTCAAACCAGAGGGAAAAGCCTGAAACAAAGGCTATGGACTGGCCCTCTGTCTATCAAAGACTAACAGAGAGAGAGAGAGAGAGAGTGACAAAGAGAGAGAGAGAGTGAGAGCTTAAAAGTTTGGCTGCCGTCCGCCACAATGACATCATGCCTCTAGAGAGGTCCCGAGGACACATCAATCACCACCCCAACAAGCCCTATTCACTACAAACACACCCAGACGTGTCCCCTTTCCAAATGCACAAGCAGCTTATAGCATCGGCTAAGATGCCGCGTAAAAAACGAAACTTAATTGGCACATCCAAGCAAATCATCAAAACACAGCAACTTGTGAGACTTTTCCCAATGTTTCCACTCAGCTGTATTCCCCGTTCTCAGCAGGCATAGAAAGAAACTACAAACTTGAAACTCTATAATTATAAAGCTCTATAAATACCAAATGATTACCCTTTCAGCTTTTGCCATTGACAATACACTTTCTATGTTGATATATTTAGATCAAAGCTTCTCCTTGTTGTAGACCTTTCAACAACGGAAGCTTCAAATAGAATAAATGACCACGCCTGTTTTATTCATACTGGCTCTACTCCAACTTGTTTAGTTTATTGTTAATGCGTGATGGTGCGTGTGAGGTTACATTATGTTTTGGGAATAGCCAAAGATGTCAATAGAATGAAAATACCAGAAGCTTAAACTCCATTGAGTGAATATAACATGACTCAAAGGGTTTCCGCTGCATTAGCCTTTAGACTGCAAAGCTAGCGCAGATGTGCTAATGATGCAACAGAGAATGACTGGCAAGCCTTCGGTCTAGTTTGAGATGTGCTATTAGTTTTAACTCTTCCCAGAGTGAGTGAGTAAACATGATAGTGTCCCTTAGTATTCCCTAACAGCACTCCCAGACATCTGTCACACACAAACACACACACACAAACACTTTGACTGTAAATATCTCAGACATCCCATACAGAGCCCTGAGGTTCAAAATATTCCGGACACATACAAAAAAAAACACATACAGCTAATGGTCATATGCACACACACATGTTTTCTATCCTTAATAATGTTTTCCTATCCCATAGATCCAAACCTAAAACAAACCTTACCATAAGGTTAATCTCAGTGTCCTAAACCCAACAAGGAAATGCCTAAACCTAAAAGTAATCCACCATTCTAAAATTATACCAAGTGTATTTACCCTAAACCTAACCTCTATGCCGGAAATCAAATCAATCTATTGGTTACCGGTCGAAAAACATGTGGGTCCCAACATGTACAGACCAAAATGGGACATACACACACACCAGCAACATGTATTCACACACAACGCTGACAGGAAGACGAACACACATCATACACACTCAACAAAGTCATCCCTTCAGCGCCATCCAAAAGTCAAGATAATATTTCAAACTTGGATGTGGGAAGGCAACTGTGACTGGCTGAGTTCGGGAACAGCTGTGAGCTGGCCTGAATTAGCATTTTAATTAGCGGGAGCGTGATTAAAGGCAATTAGCTGAAATAACAATAACATCGGCAATCACTTCTGCAAAGAGCCATGTAACAGGGGCGATAATGACGAACGCTACAGCTAACAGGACAGGCCTACTGGAGACCGACTCAGCCACAATACTCTAGAGCTAATCAGCACGCTCCACGCAGGCAGGCAGAAAAGCAGACAGACAGGCAGAAAAACAGGCAGGCAGACCGAAACGCGTGGACTTTCTCATGGTTTGGCCTGAGATGAGCTGGCTCTTGGGTTTGGGACACCTATATTGTTGTTTGTCTCCACCGCACATGTTCTAGGCAGGCCCCTTCCCTCCAGGAGATAAGTCGCACCTTGTAGCATGTAAATGTCCACTCCCTTCCGTCACGTTTCAGAGGGAAAATGGTGTTCCCCACCGGCCGTGCACTCCCCCGTTCGACCACGTGTAGCTATGAGCAACACCAGGACGCTATTAGCGAGGCAATTATGCAGCATGGTTCGAAGCTTCGTAGGATGGTCCAATTGTTCCCTCCTGCATTTATCTATCTGTCCCTCCTGCATTTATCTATTTGTCCCTCCTGCATT
>JACXGK010001230.1:0-74657 GCA_016801125.1 Novumbra hubbsi | reverse complement strand
AGGTTTTAGAAGGCGATTCAGGAAGATTCAGGTTCAGTCTCCAAGTGAGAAGTTGATGACCAAACTTTTAAGAATCACAGAGGAGTTGTCTTTAATGCAAAGTTGGGAAGAGGTGGATGCAGAGAAGTTGTTGGAAAAGGAAGCCAAGCAACAGCTTTTGACAGATTTGAGGGAACAAATCGGGGACACTTTCCTCATGGAACATAACCGTGACCTATGGGAGATGATCACTGATTACTTAGAGGAAGAAGAAAGGAGGATGGAAAGGATGGCAAACAGAGAAAAGGCAGCCAAAGCCTACAGCCATTACATGAATCTTAAAAACAACCAAGGAACACAGGAGTGTGAATGAGGAAGAGCACGGACAATAGGATGCACCGGTAAACTAGCTTGATATTTAAGGCCTTGGTAACAGCTGAGTTTGTGTTCATTCTAACTGCTTTCCAAGTCATCATCTGATAAAAGTAATGTCTTCCTTCAGGTGGAGACGAAGCGTAGATTTGGGACGATGTGCTGGGACACTCACCACCCACCATGTCCTGAGACTCCCCCAACCCACCAGGTCCTGAGATACGCTCCCCCCACCGCGTCCTGGGACACGCTCCACC
Source organism: Novumbra hubbsi (assembly GCA_016801125.1). Classification (NCBI taxonomy): domain Eukaryota; kingdom Metazoa; phylum Chordata; class Actinopteri; order Esociformes; family Umbridae; genus Novumbra; species Novumbra hubbsi. The sequence continues at coordinate 74,049 of JACXGK010001230.1, read as the reverse complement.
TACTATGTTAAAAATAAAATATACTAAACCTTAAACCATTTGATTTGAGTAGCTTATGTTTTAAAGTAATTGTAAGTCCAGTTAATTACTGTTTAACTAATTTAACTATGTAACCACACAGGTCTGATATCAACTCCACAGGTAATAGCAATGTAAATTTATTGAATTAATCCTAAAAATAGGATATGACCTGGTACCAACAAAATGAACAAGGTGCATCTCTTTTATTTGTTATTCCCTTTGAGACAGGTAATAACACAGACTGAAACTTACTGAAACGTTGCTTGTTACACTATTACCAATCTGGCCTATTGAAACCATTAGATTAATATAGTTTAACACTGGTATTAACAATGGAGCTAATGGTAGCATTTTGATGGTATGATAGTTATTAAAATGCTTTGTTAAATAACGTTGGTATTTAAACGATGATTTCCATCGTCTATGTTATCATTCCTAATGGTGGCGCAATGTTGTCATAATTGCTAAAAAATAATTTGGAATGGGCTTACTATGTACCCCACCCAAATATTATTCCTCAATGTGCTTCCTAAATGCCACCGTAGTAACCTCAAGAACGACCCATATCACGTAGCTGTTATTGTCAGCAGACATTAGTGTGCCAATCTCTTTTTTCATAATATCCGAATATTGAGCCGATGGCGGAAAACTCTAAAATGTAAGCGTATACGCCTAAAATGCATCATGGGCCCTATGGGCACTAACGTTAAACATTTACAGTGGGTAGGGGTGTTGTCATATCAATATCCTTCTCTGTCCCACCCTCCTTTCCCTCCTTTCACCTGGCTACCACGCCACTCCCCTCTGTGCTGTGCCCTGTGCTGTGACACAGGTAAACCTGAATAGCGGCGAGCTTCCTACCTGTCTCGCATTACCAGTTCAGACAAACGGTTGTGTTTTAAACTAATTTAAACGATTTCAAGTGGAAACCGACCGCAAATGTTAGTTAGAAAAGGAAGGCGTTCTAAACAAAGTATTTGTTATCTCCAATAATATTTGGAGACATGGAGCCGACGTACGGTGGTCTGGGGCGCTGTTCCTGTGCCTTTTGGTTGGCGGTGTCCTTTGACATTTTCGGTTTGCTAGTACTTTTGATCGGGGTCTTTGCCGACATATTCTTCTATGACTTTTTAATATACGCTGGTGCCATCGTCATCTTCCTCAGCCTCATCTGGTGGGTGTTCTGGTACACAGGCAACATCGAAGTCCCCCCGGAGGAGCTGGAGGATGACGTCGGGCTGTTGAAGAAGGAGCGGGGAATCGCAGGTGCGGTGAGGCGGTTATCAAGCCGTCTCTCCAACGGTATCAGAAACTCTCTAAGGCGGAACGGAGGCCCCCCCCGTGGTGTCGCGAGAAGGGCAGCGGCTGGGCCACCTTCAACACACGCAAAGAATACCCAACAGCAGCTGGAGCCTTCACCTGTCGTCTTTGCATTGGCCCTGTGTGACGAGGACGTTCAGACGGTGTCTGCTACTGTGGACAGCGATATACCAGTGCCGCAAACAGCTACAGAGACCTCCGCCATATGATGCGCACCACGTCGTTATAAGGCCATCAAGCCATGTAGCTTGTATTACGTTTTGTTATTGGACGTGCCTTATTTGCATAGTTGATATGCATTGCATATAAATATGAACAGCTTTATGCTATAGGCCCAATTGATTGTATGCTGTCGTTTTTTCTTGAAAACAATCCACAACTTTGATCTACAATGCGGTAAGCCTAAAGGTCTTTTGTTCAATTAAAATAAGAGTTTGAGTGAATGAGGAAAACAACTGTGATCTAATGGAAACATACTTCCCTTAGGCAGTTCCCTCAGTTAACCATTAACATAATGGGCTGCAGCCATAAAAGACAAGCCCTGTTCAAACAAATTACATTTTAGAGGGAGAAATGCTGCTACCTAAACTAAAGACGTATAGTTTGATCCGGACATGTCCGTCTCCAGATTCATTTGCTATATCCATCAAATTCAGGAAACGCTAAAAGCTTTTGTGCCCATCATTAGTCTATGGTTTCACACATTGAGGCAATCCTATCCTGTTTCCCGAAAACTTAGCACAATACATCACTGCACTAAGCACCAGAAGCAAGTTACACTTAACTGTCTGAAAATGTTTCCAACTGCATTTGTTTTTAATTTTGTCCTTAACATCCATATAGACTTTCCTTTCTCTCTGTAACATGTAAAAAAAAAAATACTTATGCTCCTTATTGAGGACATTTTGTTTGTTTATTTAAAATGTGAGGATTTCTGAATACTTTGTAGATAGTTTAAGCAACAGCAAATATTGCGATAATACTGAAATTCATTAATACCATACATCAGACTTGAATTTTTATGAGTGCTGTGGATGTTTGTTGTGAACTGGACCTGTATTCTACGCCCAGGGTTGATAAGCATTCTAGCACATCCACTACCTTTGAACTCCATGTATTATGGTACATGGTATGGCACAGCCATGTTTTATCATTGTGATTATGATTCTCAATGTTTAAACAAAACATTTGTCCTTTTATGTTTTTTCTTTTTTTTTTTTACAACATTTACAGATTTTTGTAAACAACAGTACTCAATAAAACCTAAAAAAATATCTGAAGTAAAGTGACAACACATATACAATTAGCTTGTCAATTGTTTAACTCGGTACTTTCCCAGTTAACCCAGTTAACCCAGCTATTTCCGGGAACCTTGAGACAATTAGATATTAGATAGCCAAACAGAATATTGGTCTACATCTTCAAATGTTTGTCCACTAAATGCAATTTATTATTATTGATGTATTTACTCAACCTCAACGTGTAACTAATTAATTTTTTGCGATATATCTATTGTTCAATGTGGAGAACTTCAAAGAATGAAGAAAATATGCATTTATAAAGTTTTAAAACATGGCAAGTGCACTTTGATCTGCATAGTATTAAGCACAGCTTGACTTGAAAATTGTTAGGAAAATATTTCTGACAACTGCAGTTTCATGATTGTAGGTCTGGGTAGATGTTTACAAAACTGCTGTAATGATATGCCTGAATCTTAAAGGTCCATTGGTTGGGCTCTTATAAAAAACACATTTATAAATTAGCAAAATAACCCAAGTTTAAGAATAAAATATCTGGCGTTGCATTCTCATTTTAACTATGGTGAGCTTTTACATTGTTTAGTGCTGTGATACCCTTTTAGGTGACAACTAAAGCAAAAATCTGATCTATTTACATTTTGTAATGCTTTAAGATAGTTGAAAGTATTCTGATAACATTAGGAATTCTAACAACTTTTGTCAGTCGTTTTGAGATGCTGAATATAGGTCACTATATAGTAAGGGATGTTTAATTACTGAAATATAACAATTGATCAACTAGGACGAAATGACATATGCCCAGTGGGTGTACACAAATGACAGCCTATTATTTGAATGAATAAAAACCTTGATTTCTTAAATCAATTGCCTCCAATAGAATGAATGACCTTAACTAACACTAAAATAAACCAGCCAAGGGTCATAATGCATCATGCATAATGGTTGTGTCCCAGAGGTAATATAGTAGACAAAGTGCTGCGTTGTAGATGTGGCTTCAGCAAAACCATGTCAGGAAACATTCTGGGAACAGCTTCCAGAGAATCCTGAACCTCCTCAGATTGAAACAAACTGTCCCTCTGTTTAGTCATGCAGCCTGTCTGTTTGGATTTCTTCTTCTAACCAGTCAGGTGGACCAAGTTTTCCATGACCTTTTGAATAAATGTCAGAGGTATTTTGCAGTAGCTCATTTCTCAATGATCAAATTAACTTTCAGACTGGCCTTGGGTACTGTGTATGTCAATTTGAAGGGTGATAAGTAACCAGAAAGTGGATTACTCAACACCCCTGCACTACACAGGCTTATGGACTCACAGCCAAACAACAACAGAGACAGGTATGTACTGTACAAACAAAACTCTTTATACTTGGATGTGATAGAATAAACATTAACACAGAAACAATAACCACCACTAGACCAAGGGCCATAACAGGACAAGCATGTATAGAGATTCCTTATTTACAATGAAATGGTAGAATAATATCACACTGACCCACAAGTAAATTGATTAAACAGATTATCTTGCTCCTTTAAACACACCTCAATACCTCATTAAAACCAGGAAAAACAGGATAACAGTTGTTACACTCTTTTTAAACTACAGGGAAACATTCATAGTAGCTCAATACAGACTCTGGGACGGTGCTGACCACGTTCAGGTTAGAATTACAACAAAGGAGACTGTGCATTTTTGCAGATGGATATTAAAACCACCATAAGGGGTGGTTAGCTATGAATAAAAAAATGCTAAGTTGTTCATTATATGAGATAACATGAATGTGTTTGTTTGGAGGGCAGACAGGAAGAGGCCATTTTGTTTGACTGGAGTTGAGGAGTAGTTGGAGATCATGGAAAGCATGTTGTATATTATGGACGCTGAATTAAAGGGTGGAGAGCACAAAGTCCAGTGTGAGTGCGGCTGAATACAAGACTGTCGTCTGCATTGAGGAGAATAGGAGAATCACCAGCCGCAGGTGCGTCATTATTGATACATGGTTGGCCCCAAAATAAAACACTAAATAACACCCATTAAGTTTACTAATGACCCTAATGACCCAACACCACTGCAACCCCATTAAATCTTATATTATATACTATTTAACTACAAGATGGTAATGCTCAAAGTAATTGGACACTGTCGACGCTACCAAGAATCACATTAGATTCAGCTGCAGTTGAGCCCAAAGGAATGAGGTGTCTTTTTCCTAGTTTTGGATGTTGGTATGTACCTTTCATGTATTTGTGGTAAAGTCTAAGTGGTTGCGGGCATCTGTATATATCTGGCAGCACTAGCAACAGGGGGGGAGAAGAGTCCACCAACTTTTTATTCTGGTATGTTGTGGTAATCAGCTTGATGGGGGAGTGAGTGATAGGGAATTATATAGTTTGTAGCCTACAATCTAAAACCAATCTGCAGGTTTGTGCACAACACACTGCACATGTAATTCAATAAACTACACATAAATGCATAAGCTACTCAGGCTTGAAAACATGACACCATCTCTAAAATAGTCAGCTCATTAATAGTCAAACCGTTTGTTATGATGTTTATGTTACCTTGTGGATTTTAATAGCAGCAAAGTTACTTATGACTGAGCCTAGTCATAAGAATCTGACGTGGTTGTTGGTCACATTTAAGTTACTACATTTTACTAGCTAGCTAACAACATTAGCATGTATAGCTAATTTTAGTGTCATTAGCTGTTTTTTACTCACTCTCCTAGCTATTCCTTTTGATGAAATAATCATGCATTCATTGTATTTCCAAGCCCCTTCAGTGTAATTTATACCACAAATTAGCCCCTCTTCAAAGTCTTTAGCCCCAACCAACGTTTGTTAATCAAAATGGCAGCAAATGTTATCAACTGATTGCTTGCTACAGTCCTTAGTAACTTGTTAACCTGTCAAAGAGAAACTAGTCAACTGAATTCCAAGTCCTTTATTTTAAATAACATATTTTCCAGTATAAATGGGGAATATCTCAGGCTCTCCAAACAATAATTGCAGATTAAATAACATTTTGATTAGGCCCCAAAAAGATTACACCGGCACTGCTACTAGTACAGTTAAAATCATACATATCTTCCCTTAATAACAAAGGTTCACCGCCAAACACGCAACTGTAACAATTCCAAAAATAATATTTTGCTCAATTAAAGACACATGTAGGTCATCTGATTTATAAAAGGCAATGTGTAGTATAAAGTAGTGACACTTACATCTGCCAATTTTAATGTAGTCAGCTAGGTGGGACTGCCAAGTTGAACGATAGCTCTTGACACGGTTGGACGTTGGTTGATCCCTCTTGATGGCCTGGTTGGTCATTGGCGAATACTTCCATATGACCTGGTTGGTCATCTAATCACAACTCCAATCCGGTCATCAAGAGGGATTAGCAAATTAATAATATTGCAATTCACAACTTCAACATGGAGGTGGACTCAATGGCACTGCCCATGGTGAGACAAATGTTATATTGGTACAGGCAGTGCTACACAGATAAGCCCTTTGTCTCTCTGTAGGATTCTTCCATTGGACATTTGAAGCCATTTATTTAGTTGTATAAAAGGCACACATTGACCAAAGCCATTTGAAATTGACAGTGTTGTTAAGAACCTTAGCTATTCTCAAGTAGACAACTGCATAGAACTTGCTAAATTAAGTCGTTAATGCCGAAATGATCACAGATTCCTTCCACGTTATCGCTCCTCATCAGATACTCAGGTCATTAGCTTGTTACTGCCCTCTTGTGAAAAGAAACTGTAACTATCTTTAACAATATATTCCTAGTGCCACTACTGTGGTCATAAGGAACCTAAAGTGGTGTTTGAGTGATGGGTCTTGATTCCTTCACAGTTTTTGGTATCATATCTTATCAGGTCTTGACCCAAGGATGAAGGATGTGCAACTACATTAACCTACATAAATATGGATGTATTTTAACATTTTAAACATTAAACATTTTTGGTTGGTGGCAGAGTATTTGATTATGCACATGTTCTTCGCTTATGCATAACTATATAGAAAATTGTAATACGAAAAAAAAAAAAAAAAAACTAAATAAAATAATCCTTGGTTGAGCAATCCAACCCATGCAACATATCCAGAGAACCAGAGCTTGGCTGGTGTTTAACCTTCTCTAGTTTCCACGTCACCCTGCTCCTCTGCCGAAACCATCTGCCTCTCATTGAGGCTCGAATCCACTACAAAACCATTTGTCTGTGGAGCAGTGATCCTGCCCCTCCTTACTATTAGACAGTGCCAAAGCCATTCATCCCCTGCCTAAGTGCTTGGCTCTGCCACCTCAGGCCTATTGGCCTTTCCCTTCACTGACCATTGAGAGTACCGATGTCTTCATCTGAGGAATACTTCTTCCAAGACACTGATATCAATCCTATGCAAAACACTGAACCAAACAATGTTTTTGTGTTAAGGCAGACTCCGGCATCATCCATCTGAAGTGCCAATACAGAACTGAATCTTATTCAGACTGGGACTGCAATTCAAAATATACTGTAATGATTCGACTAAATCATAAAGGAGCAATTGTCCAGGCATCGGATAGAGTTCACGAATAAACGGTTTATTAACCACTGTACACAGGCTACTGTTTGGCCGTAGCCCACACCAAATAAACGGAACAAAAACCACACCAATGAACCGTAGCCTTCTCTTCTGAATCCCAGGCATAATAGAGAGAACAATAGATAAACCTGGTCTTAACTTCCCAAACTATTCCCCTGCCCAAACCTCCTTCAAGCCCCTCCGCCAACCACCAGGATGCCCGGCATCAGAGCCTTCCAGGCATTTCCTTGATTGGCAGACAGCAGGTTGATTGGCATGTCGGACCCCGCGAACACTGGGTACTGGTAAATACAACACAACAGATAATAGCCTAACACATAACACACAGGTGTCTGTGCGTGTCGCTACAATACAAACGCATGGACAGCAGAATAAAATGATACAAAATGCAGAATGAAGTGAAAATAAATCAATCCAGTTGTGATTTTATATTGCCTATTATTATTACTTAGACTTTTATGATGGTTGTTTTTCATGCTTATGATGGTCGAAAGCATTATCATATTCTTTGACGTTAGCACGTCTAACACCAGACGTGAGTTTGATCGTAAGGATACCACAAAGCTAATACTGATGAATACCAGCTCTGCCGGTGAAATGATCGTAGAATCATTTTATTATCAAATTCGATTGTAGGCCTAACCACGTTTCATGAATTAGGGATATTCCGTGTATAGGCTATATATTATCGTATGATTGTGGCTATTTATATCCTCCAAATATTACAGTTAAAACGATGTTGTATAAAACGTCTGTCATGGGTTTCTACTGCTGCCGATTTAGAACGGGGCACATGTGAAATCCTTATGTATTGGGGCCCTAGAACTATAAGTAGTGCTGAAACTTTCCTCTCCATTTTTTCCAAATGGATATATATTTTACGGTAACAAATCACTCCAGGGAGAAGCAAAAAGTCTTAAGTAAATGTTAGTAGACTACATCTTAGAGATCTGACAGCAGGTATTTCTTGAAATAATTAATATCTACAGTAGGCTTGCCTACCAACAACAGCAGCTGCGTACCTTCTAGAAAATATGCGTTTGCCCCTACAGCAGAAGTAAACTAGGCAGCAGTGTATTAATAGTCTATATGGTTGACAGACATTTTTATGAGATCAAATTTGGTTAAAGTATCAGGCATTATTACATTCTCCACATTATGTTGTGTTAGAGACTTTATTGAAAATTGATTAAAATTATTGTTTTAGCAACAATCTACAAATCATTCCCCAAAACACATCTTTAGATATTTGTGCCAGATCAAAAATGAAGGACAGGCATCCAAGCAACTCTGTGTAGACCTCTGAGATTTTGTCTACCATTTAAAGGTTTGGGGTCAGAAATGTCCTTGTTTTTTTTTGTCCATTAAAATGACATCAAATGAATCAGAAATACATTGTTAATGTTTGAAATTACTTTTGTAGCTGAAAACTGAAGGAGTTTCAAAGGAATATCTGCATATTCCTTTGAGATCAGAACCATTATCAGCAACACTCACTGCTGTGTCCTAATGGCACATTGCATTTGCTTATCCAAGTTCATCATTTTAAAAGACTAATTCATTATTAGAAAAAAAACTTTCCCGATTATGTTAGGTTGTGCTGATTAAAGAAATGTTAAAACGGTCCTTCTAGATCAGGGGTGGGCAAATATTTTGGCTCGGGGGCCACATCAGGATTTTGAAATGAAATGGAGGGCCACATTTGTTTTTGTAATTTGTTAATCATAATTGATTTGGAGGCCAGAAAAGGGCAAAAGTTAACACATACATTACATATGTACAGTAGATCCCATATAAGGTGTAAATAGTAAAAATTCTGACTCAGATGTATAAGAATGGGCTGGTGAGTTGGTTTTTTAATTCCCCCCAAAATAATTTCATTACATTCCGTGGGCCGGATGGGACAACCTCGCGGGCCGCATTTGGCCCTCGGGCCGTAGTTTGCCCACCCCTGTTCTAGATAGACTAGATATGTAGTATATCCAGTCTCAGCATCAACAGTGCAGAGGCAACACTGGTACCCCTCCCGAATGGGACGAACTGCCCCAATCCAACGGTGCAAAGCTGGTAGAGGCATACCCAAGAAGACTCATAGCTGTTTCAAAATACAGTATAATGATTCTGAATACAAAATACATTTATTTTTATTATTTTCAATGGATTGGCACACATTTCTAAAAAGGAGTTTTTGCTTTGCCTTAATGGGAGATTTACTGGAAAGAAAACAGCATAAAGAAATCAAAATGTGGAGAAAACTAAGTGGTCGTAATAATTTCTGAAGCCACCGTTTATTTAAACTTGGGCTGACTGGTCTATATACATTTTGTTTAAGTTTTTTGGGGGGCACATCATAACATAATATTAGCGCTACACAATGCAAAAATCCACAAAGCAAGCACGGTTTAACAAGGTTGCTTTCTTGATGTATTTTAGAACCACTGTGTTAGTCTATTTATGAAACAGAATTCATATGAAGTAATTTCAGTACAATGTGCCCCCTGTAATTTGGCCGGGTTTTCATACACCCCAAAGAAAACCCTGATCAGAATATATCTGGTCCCATTATAGCTTTTCACAAAATATGAATCCTGTCAGAGCGCAGCAGTCCAGAGTTAAGTTACCAGATCAGGATAAACCAGGTTCACAGGGACTTGTGGCTCCGCCTCTGGGGAGGAGCACGGTAACCTTTCCTGACCCTGCTGCCGATCCAGCCCTCGTTCCGCAACTTAAAAGGCAGAATGGCGTCCCGACACTGTGAAGAACATCTCTCATGCCCCATATGTGGAATAATCTTCAAGCAGCCTGCTGGGCTCTCCTGCAGACACAGGTTCTGTAAAGCCGTCCGGACAGCTGGTCAACCCGGTCCAGTAGTTCTGCCCTCTGTGCTGGAGACAATCCTCTATGAATGAGATTGTGGCGGACACCCAACTGGAGAATACCCGCAAGTCCTTCCGGAAGGCGATGAGCAGGAACTGCCCAATGGCGTGTAAGGAGCACGGAGAAACACTCGCGCTATTTTGTCTCGAGGATCTGCAGCCCATCTGTGTGGCGTGCCAGACGTCGGCTGCACACACAGGGCACAGGCTCTACCCCGTTAAGGAAGGTGCACATGACTGTAAGGTAGGTGAGCATGGCTACGGGGTCCTCTCGTCACTCAAACAACATGTTATGTGTCTCATGTACCTAGCATTGGCTTAGACACCTATTAGGGGGTTTTGGAAGTGTTTACTATAATTCTATTTATGGATTCATATTTTGGGTCGGTTGCTACTTGGGCCCCTAGGAGGAATGAAACCAGATCCCAGAACATTTGTCAAGTGTGTATTCCACTCCTCCCCTGGCCCATCTGGTGTATTTGACCCCATTCCAGGGGCACGGCAGCTTGTGCCAAGACACATTGTAATCTAGAATGTAATACTCAACATCAACAGCAGCGCATGTAACTGAGACTGAGTGTGTCTCACAATGCAGAATATCTTAAAGTGTTTAATTTAACTTTTAATTTACCAGGCTACTCAATTATGAAAATTGTATTTACAATGACAGCCTGCTGACAGACACAAGAACAGCATGGTTCACAGCACATGGTTGACAACTCTATGAAATGAGTTACACAATTTAACATTTTATCCAAGGCATAGTGGATGTTATTCAAAACATTTGCTACAATATCCTGTTTCCATTGATCATTGTTGAGAAATGCTTCTACATCTTGATTGAAACCACCACCTGTTGTTGAGTTGATGGACATGGTCAGGATTTTTAAAGATGCACACCTGTCTTTATAAGGTCCCATAGTTTACATTGTATGTCGGAGCAAGAAAACAAGCCATGAATTGTCTGTAGAACTCTGAGTGGAGGGTACCAAAATATTCCCAATAGACAGTGATCGTCATCATTCTTAAAAAGTTTGGAACCCACAACACTTTCTAGAGCTGCCTGCCTGACCAAACTGAGCAATCAGGGTAGAAGGCCCTTGGTCAGGGAGCAGACAATGAACCTGATTGACACTTGAAAAACTCCAGCTCTCCATCAATCAGGCCATTATGGTAGAGCAACCATATGCAAGCCACTCCTTAATGAAAGGCATATGAATGCCTGCTTGGAGTTTCCGAAAAGACACCTAAAGGTCAGGCCCTAAGAAACAAGATGTTCTGCTTTGATGAAAGCAGGATTAACCTCTTTGGCCTAAATCCCAAGCATTGGGTCTGGAGGAAAACATGCCTGGCCCAAACCATCCCTACAGTGATGTGTGTTGGCGGCAGCATAATCCTGTGGGGATGTTTTTCAGCGTCAGAGACTTAAAGATTTGTTAAAATGGAGGGAAAGATCAATGGAGCAAAGTACAAACAAATCTTTGATGTGTTTTAGAAAATTTGCAATGCTATAACTTTACAAAATGTGGAAAAAGTGAAATGGTTGGAATGCTTTTTTTCGGGTCAGTTCAAAGGAACCATACGAACCCAAATGAAGGTCCTGTGTGCATTGGATCAGGTTTTCTCAAAGGACTTCTGTGTTCATCCTTCCCTCAATCCCAAGAAGGATCCAAGTCACTGCTGCTGAGAAAACCCCTCCATAGTAATAGTCCTCTTTGTGGCCCTTAGAAACCTTTTGGTAGTTATATCAGTGCCTTTAGGGTTATTGTCTTGCTGCATGATGACCGTCCAATGAATTTATACTCCTTGGTAATTATATCAGTGTGTTTAGGGTTATTGTCTTGCTTCATGATGACCATCCAATTAATTAATACTCCTTGGTAGTTATAGCAGTGTGTTTAGGGTTATTGTCTTGCTTCATGATGACGTCCAATGAATTAATACTCCTTGGTAATTATATCAGTGCCTTTAGGGTTATTGTCTTGCTGCATGATGACCGTCCAATGAATTTATACTCCTTGGTAATTATATCAGTGTGTTTAGGGTTATTGTCTTGCTTCATGATGACCATCCAATTAATTAATACTCCTTGGTAATTATATCAGTGTCTTTAGGGTTATTGTCTTGCTTCATGATGACCGTCCAATGAATTAATACTCCTTGGTAGTTATATCCGTGTGTTTAGGGTTTTTGTCTTGCTGCATAATGACCGTCCAATGAATGAATACGATTGACCAAATGTTTTGTAAACCTCACAACTCATTCTGCTACTGATACGTTAGGGGCATTTCCTTTCTTCCCTAAAAAAGGCGAGTATTCGTTGGTCATCCACTCTCATCCTTATTTGGTTGTTCATCACTGCTAAACTCACCAGTGCTTTCTTGTTAATTAAACAGTTGATTATGTCTCTAATCAATTCTGACTTACCTCCCTGATGATTGCCAGCCTGAATTACAGTTCTTTGGTCCTAATGTACTAAGTCTACAATCAAGACTTGATCTTAACAGCTGTCTTGGGCATCCTAACCAACACACCTGATTACTAAGAAACGGTTCTGAAGACAAATGTCCAAATACTAATCTCCCTAAATTGGGGGACTAGATACAAAAAAGGCTTACATTTTTCATGGTCCTTTTGGTTTGGATGAAAATACCCTAAAATAAAAGTTAATTGACAGTACTTTAACGTCAAAGTCATTGGAAATCATATGTACTGGGATGCTGAAGAAAAGAGGGTCATTTTCCAAATACTTTTTGAGTTCACTGTATAGTGCTTTGGTACTTACTAACAGTTAATCTATGAACATCTGTTCCTATGGAGTTACATAAATACAGCTGTAATGATCTGGATCCTCCTGTAGAGGCAGTATAGCGACCCTTTACAATGCTACACACACATGCAGCTAAATACTGAGATTGGGCTGTGATGCAGCAATAAGTAAGTGTTGCTGTCTCGATTCCAGGAGGAGCTCAAGGCTGCCTTGATCCCTTTAAAGGAGAAGCTGCAGCTGTACAAGAAGGCTTTGATCATCTGCGATGAAACAGCAGAACACATCAAAGTGGAGTATAATACTTTTTTTGTCCTTCAGAGCAATTTTCTGTGTCTGGGTGTTGTCATTAAATACATTCATGTCACATTTCAGAATCAGGCTGAGCACACCGAAAGTCAGATAAAGGATGAGTTTGAAATCCTTTACCAGTTTCTGAGAGCTGAGGAGACGGCCAGATTAAGTGCTTTGAAGACAGAGGAAGACCACAAGAAACAACTTATAAAGGGGAAGATTGAGGAGATGTCCAAAGAACTGATGTCCCTCTCCAACACCATCAAAACAGTAGAGCAAGAGATGAGATCCCAGGACATCCCCTTCTTACAGGTATACACACGATGAGCAAAGCCTTCCTCAGAGTACAAGGAAAATTCCAGAATTTTGCCATGGCATGACGAGTATTGCTGTTCGTATAAAATTGCTACATTTTATTTTTCAGAACTACAAGGATACTATAAAGAGGTGAGTTCAGTCAGTAATGGCAGTGGTTCTGACCCTATGGGCTGTTTTCACGAAAGCAAAAAATACACAAAAATAAGCCTATTTCGCCACACAGTTGTTGGGACATAATATACTAATAAAAACTGAGCTAGTTCATCTATTAGATAACTATTCATTAAGTTTTCAGTTTCTTAATCTTAATAATTTTTCAAATGAAGTTTAAACCAAGCAAGAAATGTGATATCTATCATTTCAGAACCTGGAGTGTGCCACTCGATCCAATGATGATTTCTGGAACACTTATTGATGTGGCAAAACACCTGGGCTCTTTAAAGTTCCAAATCTGGGACAAGATGAAGACCATCATTCAGTATAGTGAGTATTATTAAAGGGTCAATCTGCAATTGAAACCACAATAAAGCAGTGCCTCAATGTTGGTACCAATCCAAGGGATGGTCTAAAGGGCTACGTGACCACTGAAACTCACTGAAAGCCATTGAGACACGGATTGAGGCCCATCCACGGCCCTGTCCAGCTCTCATCGTGTAACGGCCCGTCACATGGTGTCTCCTCCATGCTCTTGAGACTGTACCAGGACCCAGAGCAAGCTGGGGCAGCCAGTGCAATCTGAATTATTTTATTTGTACAGTAGAGGCCAAAAGTATTTGCACTTTCTTCAAATCATTTTTAATTTACCCCAAAATGTGTTCTCTACAATTCTTTATAAACATAAATAGCAAAGACAAAATTATTAACTCCCTAGAATTAGTCCAAAATCCTTTGGCCAAAATAACTGCAATCATAACTGTACTGATTACAGAACTGATTGAAACCCACCTTTCTGACACTGGGTTAGACTTTTATTAAGGTGACAATGGATGGTGCAGGTTGAATCTTTTAGACCTTGTGTAAAAAGGTCTGCATGAATCTGTGGCTGCTGGTAAAGGTGCTTTCTCCATCATTTGAACAAACTTTTAAGAAAATCTTCCATCAAGTTTTGGCTACAGTGGCATGGGCCTTAAGTGTCTTGCATATGGCGAATGCAGGAATGTAAAGGTCCCTGGAGAGGTTCTTTCCTTACTCTAAGCTAACTGCAGTACACATAGCCACCCAAACAAGAAAGTCCTTTTTCCTATTTAAACTGGTTAAATTACAGAAAGATGAAATCGTTCAGGTCGTTTTAGGATTTCTTTCCGGAATAAGCTAAGATTTAGTAAATTATTACTAAATATATACAAGATTTACTCAATTATTTTGAATATAGATATATATTTCTTTAAATATTTCTGAATTAACAGCCTTCTAGAAAAGCACTATTTGAAAAAAAATGAGCCAATACTTGATTGTGACTGTATATAAATCTTTGTCAATCTTCATTTTCTACCATCCATCCCTTTCCCCACGTAAGACCCTGTGATCCTGGACCCCAACACCGCTGCTAGCTGCTTCGTTCTCTCGGAGAACCTGACCACGGTTCAGTGCTGCTCCCAGGTCTTCCGACTCCCCAACAACCCTGAGAGGTTTGACATCAGCGCCGAGTTACTGGGCTCGGAGGGATTCCGGTCTGGGCGCCACAGCTGGGAGGTGGAGGTAAAGGACAACACGTACTGGGTGATCGGCGTGGCGAGCGAGTCCATCAGCAGGAAGGGCAAGCACGTGTTGACGCCGGCTGAGGGCTTCTGGACCATACGCTACCGCAACGGCGAGCACAAAGCGTGCACGGCCCCATGGGCTCCCTTGACCATGACCAAGTTCCCCCAGGTCGTCAGGGTGGTGGTCGACATGGACAGGGGCAAGGTGGCTTTCTTCGACCCCAAGGAGAGGACGCCCCTTTTCACCTACACAGACCTCGTCTCGCGACGGGTTTTCCCTTACTTCTGCACCGTCTGTAAGGAGCACCCATTGAGACTGCTCCCCGTTAGGCTGTCTGCTGCTGTAGAGTGCTAGAGGGTTCAGGAGGATCCATAGAAACATGCAGCAGAGGCTTAGTTACTGACACGAATGAATTTGAATGCTTATTTCTATAGTACATTGAGAAAGTTCCTGTGAAGAAATGTCCTCCTTTTTACACATAGATCTTAATTTTAACGTTATTGATATGCTAAGCTAATGTTATTTCAAAATACAAGAAAAAGTACCTGTTGCAACTATTGATGTGATGTTCCCTCCTGGTAATGTTCTGTGGGGCTCTTACATGTATTGTCTCCACTCTACTAATGTGCACCAAGTGATGACTTTGGAGTTTTTTCAGTCCGCTTTGGAACTATTATTAATAGTTCAGTGCCACGTTTCAAAACTTTTCATATAAAACTCCAAACTGAATATACTTGCAAGCCATTAAATCTCACATTCAAAGCAACTGATTTTGCTTTCATTTGGTTTGTAAACGTCATTGTAACAACTTGAATCACAAGTCCAGTGATTCAACCGCTACGTTCTTTGTGAAAACGAGTACATTAGTTCAGTCATCAAAACATAACATTACTCATTGTAACAATCAGTTAGTCCAAGACCAAACAATGTAAGGCATGTTTCAAAATTACTCTTTGAAATGCTAATGGTAATCGATTAGAGTTTATTTCTCACACTTAATTACCCTTCACTACCCTTCAAAATTCAAATCCCATAGTGAAAAGTGTGATCAATGATGACATCAATAATCATTAATGCAAGAAAAGTTTTATAAACTGTTATTGCAACAATTTTTTTTGTCTAATCAATTGTGACAAATACAAATAAATAAAAGGAATGTCAATGTCTAGCCCACACTATGCTAATATGCGTTACTTCTTGAAATTTGGCTGTGATAATTTGTCCATGTCACAATGGGTATCTTTATTTTTCAAGCATTGCGGGAAGAATCTTTTGGCATGGCAAATCCAAACTGGACATTGGTCCCCAGTGATGTCATGACATGACTTCACCATGACGTGCTAATGGAGAGATTATGGGGGTAGGCTCATGGTCAGAAATTGGCCCAAGACCATTCCCGAATCACCTCTGAAGGGTGGAACATCAGCCCACAGAATGTCATTGAGGAACTCAATGAGGTGTGCAACCACAGCATTGTAAGCAGGACATTGCGAGGATCAGGATGTCCAAGGTGACATCCAAGGAGAATGCTCAACTGAAGTATACCAAGAGGCCAACGTAACATGAGCACCAGGAAGTACTGTGAGAAAGTGGGGACTTGCATATTACAACCATAACGTATACAAAATGCTGAGCTAGACAAAGATGGATGACACATTAAAAGGGAAAAACCCTTCAATTAAAGGGAGGAGGAACATCAAGGTGAGGTGCTTACAGGTAGATTGCATGATACTAATACATACTATCATGCTCAGTGGCATCTATACAGTTGGTGAGCAGGTCCAGTTGATCTTGGCTGCAGATCAAGATAGCATGTAGCAAGAGGAAAAGATCTAAGTGACTTTGATTACCAAGGCACAGATGGGTTGTTAAAGCATATCCTCATCTCAACCCAACTGAACACCTGATTCTGAAACCACAGATGGGTTCCTAGAAGCAGTAGTTATTTTTACACTGCGAACAACTTCAAATGATCTCGCTTAACACATATCCACTATAGGTCACACCACATATCCCTGTACCATAGTTGGAGAATCAGGATTACACACGAGAAACAGTTCACTGAGAAGGGACAATCTGGATTAAGTGTTTCATGTTTTTACATTAGTCAGCCTTGTGTGTAGAGACTATGTTATATACATGAACCATGTCTTAAACCAGGTCAAGTGGAAATAATTTAGCAACCTAAGTGTAATTTAGTCCCACAAACCAATTACATTGTTCAAAATCACTAAACAAACACAGATGTCTTTTACAAACATTTATTAAAGTTGCACTCAAATGTATGAAAATGGAACACCACAATACTGTTAATTATATCAACAATATTATATAACTAAGAAAAAGGCCAACGGGTTCAATGAGTGACTGAGGTTTTCATGACGTTAAATAAAACAATTAATCAAAATGTGTTCCTCATTCAGTTCAACTTTCTTAGGCTACACACACACACGTGCACACAGAACTCATTATTCCAAAAAATGTTAAGTGGTGTTTTTACATTTTATGTTTGAAACAAAGTGAGTATTTGGACTAATTAGGCAAATTAACTTTCCTTCTAGCTTAACTATCATACAACTAACACACAGGTAAAGTAACACCTCTTCCAACATGGAGACTCAAGTTTTGCTTTAACCAGTTCAAGATGTTTTATTAGACACCTATTACATTATTGGGAACATATATCCTGTAACAATCTAATCAAGACAATGTGGCATCTTAATAACAATTGCATCGATTACAGCTCACATCAATTTCATAGTCTCAATTTACGCAACAGACAAAATTCTGTCATTGTAACAGACTTCCTTGTTTAGAGAGAAAAACTCACATAATCCTTACTCCATTTGCATTTTCGTTTTAATGACATTCATGTTTTATTTTTGTAAACTAAGAAACAACAGCAAACTAAGAAAAATAAGGAAAACACCCTCAAACTGGCCTTGGACTTTGTTTCTGATAATGTGACTTTAACAATAGTAGGGCTCTTCCTATTGATTCAGTGTTGCCGGGGAAGAAAACACTGATTCATAAGGACATAATAACACTATATAAAGTCTGCAAGTGGAAAGCTTGATAACTTCTTATAGAGTACACAGACGTTTATGTTAAAGAGGCCATATATACATTGCTCAAAAACATTAAGAGAACACAATCGTTAAAGCATAACACCAAGTCAGAGAAACTTCAGGAATATCAATCTGTCCAGCTAAGAAGCATAAGTGATTGTGAATCAATGTCACCCGTTTCAGTGCAAATTAGTGACAACAGATGCACTGGAGAGGAACAGTAAGACCACACCCAAAAAGGAAATGGTTTTGCGGGGGATGGCCACAGACAATTGTTCTCTCCTCATCCTTGCTGTTGTATTCTTCTCTGGTTGTACCATTATCCTTGTCACTACTGTGTAGGCCTTCATGGATAACAAAGGCATTGATGCCATTGACAGGCCCTGAATCCAATAGAAAACCACTGGGATGTTAAGTATCGGTGCATCCGACACCGCCAAGTAGCGCCACAGTCTGTCCAGGAGCTCGCTGATGCCCTGATCCAGGTCTGGGAGAAGACCACCCCCAGGACACCATCCGTCATCATCAGGAGCATGCCCAGACGCTTTCCATTGACAGTTGTTACGTCATTTTGTTATAAACGAATTACACAACGTACAGTAAAGACTGGGATCTTTAATATATTTCATTCATCAAGACCCGGTGTGTGATTTAAGTATTCCCTTAATTTTTGAGCAGTGTAGATTTGATTTGCATTGTAATACAAATATATATATATCCATAATATATCTGCAGTCATTGTTGAATGATGATGTTTCACAACATTTAATCAACAGAAACGATTTTATGCGTGTATAAAAGTGCATCTGAAATGCAGAATTTCTAACTGGTCAACAGAAGGCACCACATATCAAAATATCAACTGATTATTAATAGATCAGGTGGGTTAAACCCTGAATGCTGATTGGCTGAAAGCAGTGATACATGTGCTTATATAGCACAGGTGTGGCAAAGTGTTTATTTGTAATGATTTAATTGGATTGGTATATCATGTATAATAGTTATGGAAACAGGTGGACAATGGCTGTAAGGCACCTTTGAGGTTTGTGGTTTATTGTCAATATTCCACAGCTAAGGGCTGCATACAGAACAGTGGCAGGGGATACAATGTTTTGAGGTTATTTAGTCCGACAGTCTAAGTGATCCAGAGCTTTCTGAGGCTTTAGCTAATGAGCAAATCATGTTCCAAACCGCCAACCACCAGATAAAGTTATACCTTCGCCAACCTGCTCTAAATGTTGTCCACTGTAGAATATATAATTCAAAACAAAATCACAAAAAGATAGCAATCTGTATCACCATGTATTGAAACTGATTAAGAACAAATGGCTACCCGGAAAAAATATAATTAATATAATATTTAATGCAATTGTGTTTCTTTTGATTAAAATTTTATAACATGCACAGAAGCTTCAAGAAACTCCCAATCACTTAGTCTGAAAGAAGACATATTTAGAAGTAGTCGATCAGCAGCACTTTCTGTACAACGTACAGTGCAGGACTACTGTAAATGTGAGACGTTAAATTTCATTTGTCAATGTGGCCAAGTAGGCTACTGTGTCAATTATATCATTTGCACGCAAGTCAGTGTGGTCTCAAATCCAAATAATAGAGAGAATGCATCCTATATCCTTTGAACATGAACTTATGAAATAGCTGTGCTCTTATGCAGCCAACCAGTATAATAGCAACTGTGCATTGTAGGCCAACATTCCAGGACACTTTTGAAAACAAGCACATCATGATATTAACCTGTTTAATTATCCGTCCTTTAGGCAAAAAGATAATGGAAAACATATTGTGTGGTGCATTAAGCCAATCGACACAGTGAAAAAGATTTCCATACTATTATTCTGGTTGTTTCAGAGAATCAAAAAATCGTTGCTACCCTTTGCTTATTGATTGCTTAGCTTATTCAAGGCTGTCTGAATTTACAACAGTGCTCAGTGAAGACAGAAATACTTTCTTGATATACAGTCTCGTTTCAAAAGTAAATACAAACGCGGATGGTTTGAGCTCATTTAGGAAGCTCACCTCTAAAACATCCAATTACAATTGATATAGTGTTTGTCAATACAATCATCTTCCAACGCACTAAGTCTTGCATAGTTTGCTTTGTTCTGTTGCATTTAAAAGGGCTCATGTGATTTGATCACCGTTTCCCGCAGCGGAAGGAAACGTCATTAGTGTAACTAACAGGATGACTCCAGTGAAGAGATATTCTTGGGAGTCTCTGCACAGGTTGCTGAATCCCCTGTGTAGCAGTCCTAAAGGATGCATGCCTGTCCACCGTTTAGAGAAAACATTGCTTCCAATCCTTCACAATGGCATTATACCTGCAGGCTTTCAGTAAAGTGTTACCACTACAGTTCAGGTCTACAGTATCTGTCACATTGACAGTCCCTCTCCTAAAGTACTCCATCTCATAGGCACATCCTACCCTCTGTTATGGCACTGTGCAGCTCCTCATTCACAGCCTCATAACGCCCTGCTCTGGAGTTTAAAAAGTAGATCTGGTCAGTTGAGAAGCACGGGTCATATCCTTCCCTCTGCAAACGGGTCTTCTGGATTTTAAAGGTACCTAGTAGAGGAAATACATTTCCAGGGGGGAAAGAAAACAAGAACAGTGCTTAAAGAAAATCTTTTATATTCATAAAATGAAAACACTTCTTACATTAGTAGTGGTGTGGTGTCCAGTCCCCTCACCTGTGGTGTCTACTTGTGGAGAGATGCGTAGGAACATGGGGTGGGCGTAAGGAGGCAGGGCCTGTTGAACCTCTCGCAGGAATTTTTTACAGTCAAAGGTCCCGGTTGGGTCTGCAATGGCAGCCATACCAGCCTTCCCTTCAACATCTAGGGGTTGACACATATATACCTCAGGCTTTTAAAATACATGTACCTAGTGCCCATGTTCCATACTGCAGGCCCACCAGCTGCCATGTAGGCTCTCAATACAGGTGTCCTACAGGGCTCGGTTCTAGACCCTCTCCTCTTATCTCTATACACCAAATAATATCCTCACATGCTTTGCAAATGACAAAAAAGTTTCCATCTCCCATTCTGACATCCACATAGAGAAATATTTTGTTTAACTGGCTGACATCTCTGCTGGGATGTTGGTCCATCACCTCAAGCTCAACCTCAACAAGACAGAGCTGCTCTTCCTATGGCGGAGGTAGTGTACAAAAATCTGAATTGGGCAGCTTATGTAAATGCAGCCAATGTAGTGTGAGCTTCATCTCACCTGGTATAGCAACCCCATACACAGCCACGTCAGCCTGGCCCAGGAGACCACTCAAGGTTTCTTCCACCTCGGTGGTAGAGACGTTCTCTCCTTTCCAGCGAAATGTATCCCCGCTGCGGTCCCGGAAATACATGTAGCCCAGCTCATCCATCACCAACACGTCACCTATGAAACAGAAAAAGTACATCTGATGAACTCTGAAACACTACTTTGTGTTAGGCGTTCAAGAATCCGCCCTTTCTGATACAAAAAAACCCCAAAATCAATATACCTGTGCTTGACAAATTGTTCTCTAAAAAGAAGACAAATCCACCTTTTAGAGAACGATGTTTTTGTATGTTTGCAAAATTTAGAAGAATTTGAACATAACTGAAACAACAGTTACGCACATTCAAACCCCTTTTTAGATTTAGGCATGTTTCACTTGTTTAGTTTATTATGTTGTGTTAGGTAGCATTGCAAATATAAGCATGCCCATTATAATCTGTTCTTGATTTAGGCATGTTTCATTTAATGCATTATGTTGGGTTGCATTGTAAATATAAGCATGCTTGTTCTAATCCTGGCCATGCTTATATTTATGCAACTGCAACTATGAAATAAATGGTAAAATATTAAATTGTAAAATAAATCATTAAATGTAAATATCCCATTATGGTATTTCAATTAAACATTTCCCTTTTTAATTTAATTATTCCATTCAATAATTGTATTTATTAAAGTCCTTAAAAATCTTCCATATATGACCATATTTATGCCAAGATTTATGGTAAAGGTTAAAACATTTATCATTAGAAGAACTGTACTTACTACTTTGCTGAGAAGATTGTGTCAATAATAGTATTTTTTCTCCCGCAATTGTTCTACCTATTCCAGAATATCCCCATTTTCCACTGTTCTACCTATTCCAGAATACCCACATTTTCCACGGTTCTACCTATTCCACATCCCCATTATCAACAAGATATATGTATACACATCTTGCTGTTTAGTATTTGACTCGCCAGAAGAGCTTTTGTTATTTGAGGCCATTGTCCGTGTGGCAAATACATTTGCCACAAGTTACTTTTTATGTTATTTTCATTTTAAAAGGAACTCCCTTGTCTGGCTCATTACTATCACCAATCTTCTTGATGTTAACCCAAACGGCTCACGGTAATTTAACAAGTACATTTCTTCAACATAATGCTCCGGGCTTGTACCAGGGGATTTACCTGACAGATATGCAGAGTCGTTCTTCTTGAAGACGTCGTTGGCAATCTTCTTCTTGGTGGCGTCCTTGTTGGCATAGCCGTCAAATCTCCGTAGCGGATCTTTTTGGTTGATCCGTCCCACAAGCAACCCTGGCTCCCCTGAACACAAGCAGGACATGGACCGGTAAATCAAAACACCTTGACACATCTATACAGTTGTAGTGGTTCAGTAGAACTGTAATATTTAGTTATAGCGTTGAAACACATATAGCATATCGGTCCCCGTTGACTTACCAGGACGGCAGGGCACACACAGCCCATGCCTGTCCCTTACCAGCTCCATAGTCACCTCATCCACCTTTACCAGGCGAATGGGGTACACATTAGGCAGGATGCGGCTGTTGAACCCACATGCTCCCACCTGGACAGGGAGAAGACAGGAAAGTTTGACAGGTTTGTTTTTACAGAGCCCTCCAGAATTGTTTGCACCCATAGGTAAATATGGATATAAATTGGGAAAATATGGTAGTTGTTGATCAGATTGACATATTCCGTTTTTTTTTTATAACTTCAAGCTAATGAATAACAATTACTTATGGCATATCTATATACAGCGCCAATAATTAAAGAGGCCCCAGAAAAAACATGTATAAAACGTATGTCACACTGTATTAAGCCTCACCAGCATTTCTAGTCAATTGCAAAAATGTCTCTCTCTACAATAATTTTCTTTTGTGCCATTGAATGACATTGACCCCTGACCTTGCCATCCATGTTTGCAATGCTACAATTGCACTCAGTAGCTCCGTAGAACTCCCCGACTTGTGCCACTCTGAAGCGCTCAGTAAAGGCCTCCCAGACACTCGGGCGCAGTCCATTTCCCACAGCAAGGCGAACACGGTGACCCTTCTCTGAAGGCCGCACAGGCTGGGACAGGAGGTAGCGACAGATCTCCCCTATGTACTGCACCACCTAGAGGACGAAAAGGAAACAGCACACAATTCACATTTTAGTAATTTTAACACAGTGGTGACCTCCCAGGGACCTCCAGCCATTCCATGTAATAGATGTATTCCAAAGCGCTATCTACATCTATATATATTTTATATAGAAAACATTGAAATTATTTTGGCCAGGGAAATCTTCAGAGAATAATTACTATTTCTATAAATTGTTCAAGACATTCAAAAGTGACCCCGTGTTTTTGTTTTTAGAAACTAAAATGAAAAGCCAAGTCAAAGTCCAATACATTGCTCCCATCCACATACGATAATATAGATAACTGATTAGCCACTTGCCGTGCAGTTGTGCCTGATGCAATCTTCCCAGAAGCGGCTGGCCGAGAACTTCTTTTTCACCACCACAGTGAGTCCATTGATGAGACACTGACCTACACCCATGATGTTACCTTTTCAAAAGAGAAACACGAGTCAGCTAGTAGGAGGAATCCGGCCCACGACGTGAAAGCATCTCTCGGGTGGGACACTGAAAGGTGTTGCGTCAGGAAGAAAGGTGAGGAGAAAGACAAAACTTCAGGTAGATGTAGAAGACACACACCTGCAGAGTGGTAGAGGGGGAGACAGTCGTAGATGATATCGTCCTGGCGCATGCGGAACGCATGGTAGCCAAAAGCAGCGATTCGATAATACCTGGATTTGGAACGACACGAGGAATAAACACAGCTTGGGTTCCAAGTGTCCCAGGACGTCCAGGGTCATTCAGTCTCCGTGAACACACTGGCACCTATACACGTCATGTGTATGACTGTACCGGCCCGTTACAAGGGCCAAGGCTGCGGGACTCACCGACTGTGTACCACTATAGCTGCTTTGGGAAGTCCTGTGGTGCCTGAAGTGTATATATAGAACAGGCGATCTGGGGTGATGAGAGGATGGAGAATGAAGAATGGACATGGCAGATGGAGGGAAGAAAGAGGACAGAAGGAAGGGGGAAATAAGCAAAATGAGGGATTAAATAATGACAGGAAGAATGGCGTCAACGGCATTTACACAAGTGAGACTGACACTCGGTTACACACGTTCTGACAACTGACACATAATAAAATAACGTTTTCATCATGGCACAATGACAGACATTTTCATAAGGAATACTCTTTACTTGTTGACTTGTGACACAACCGCTCTGAAGTTTGAACTGCTCCAGATTCCAGATATTTCAGGTTTTTGTTTGTTATAGCTTTACTTCTTTACATACAGCACCTCTCAAAGGTAAATGCCCCCTTGGACCTTTCCACATTATATTGTGGTACAATTTAAAACTTTATTAGGGGTTTGGCCACTTAGTCAGAAATGTCAAGGTGAATAATGCTAATTGTTCTATATCATTAACTAAAAAAAGAACCATCCGTAAGTTGAGACATACAGAACTGAACAAAAAACGAACAATTTATTCAAAGATGAGGAGACTGCAGTGCTCAGAATCCTAACCTATTCTAAAACACGTAAATGTTTTTCATAGAGCTCCATAATAGCTTGGCATCATGGCGTAAAATGCATGTTGAATGCATAATGGAGACGTGCATTAAAGTAACGTTTGCAGTAGAACCACATCGCGGGTGAGCGTGGAGTTGGTTTACCGTTGACCATGCTAAGCATTCCCTGGATTACTGACATGACGTATCATGCCACAGTGTCATAGAAGCTGCATCCCCAGGCCTACAACATGAGGATACAGGCTTGTTGCCCGTGTACTTCAGGCTACACTTCAGCTATTATTTAAAGCTATCCGTTCGAAGATTCTCAACAGCGTCATACATTTCTCTTATTTTGATCTGATTAATCACGTTGATACTCAATTGATGAATTGAATATTGAGTGAGTTCTTACATGCAGTGACACCATTAGGCTTATGCCAGGCCTTTTGATCCAATACCCACAATAGATTTGTTCTTTTCTGGGGTCTGACGAGTTTGCATAACTCCGCCACATAACTTGCGCAACAATGTCTGCTTGTTTTGCGAGCTGCCATGATTGCAGCTGGGATGGTGTTAAGAACCAGGCACAATGAGAGCAAGTGCTTTGTCTTAAATGTTGTATAACGACAAAGCCGATGACTGTCCCAGCCCGGAGCCTTTAACATCCCAGGGTTACGTCGCAGGCATATTTATGTTATGAACATTTGAATGGTGTCCAGTTACAAGTATCTGTGACGGTTCTAGGAGGCTGGGTGAACAGTAAGGTTGGGGGGGGTTGGAGATGTCCACTGTCCAGTCACAAGTATCTGTGAAGGTTCTAGGAGGCTGAGTGAACAGTAAGGTTTGGGGGGGGTTGGAGATGTCCACTGTCCAGTCACAAGTACCTGTAAAGGTTCCAGGAGGCTGGGGGAACAGTAAGGCTGGGGGGGGGGGAGATGTCCACTCACCACTGAAACCCTTGGGTGCGATGCAGGGAGGAGGGGGCAGTGAACTGGCTGTAGCCAGGATAGGATCCAGGTTCTGGGAAGCCAGGGATGCGAGAGAGTCCACACCGAGCTCTCCCGTACAGAACCGCACCATGGACGGGCTTAGGGACGATTGCACTTCCAACATGGCTAAATGGGAGAGATGGATGAAGCAGAAGTGAGCCATAGGGGAAGAGATGGATGAGGCAGAAGTGAGCCATAGAGAATTTAAGGGAAAGGTGTTAAATGGCAGGTGGTGAGTCTGTTTAAAATCAAGAAGTAGTTCCCGATGTAATTAACAAAATGTCCTAGAAACCGCTAAAAAAGAATATAGGAGCTAATGAATTAGGCGTAGGCATTTGTCAACAAAACAAATAGGAACCCAAAATGTCATCAGTAGACAAAATAAAAAGATCACAGCAAGGCTTCCTTCCAGACCAGATCATTCAGATCATCCCATGGAAGTCACATGGGTCAGGTCGCTTGGGGCCACACTCACTCACCTGACAACCTTAATTAGCTTAACATGGTGCCCAAGCTGAGTAAGAGAGTCTAGAACATGATAAGACCAGGACATCACTGGTGATGATGACCCCCCCCCCCCTCCTCCTCCTCTTGTGGGGCAAAGGGTCAGGAATCTGCTTTGCCCATGGGGCTTTCCAGCGAGCTGCATAGTCATGTCTAGAACCTTGACAGCGGTGGTGAGCTCGGTGCTATAAAAAACACCCAAAGACTGCTACGCCACCTGGGAGAACTGGAACAACATTTTCGCAACAGACCATCATTTTTTGGGGGAATGTTTCATATAGCCAGAATGAACAAATAAGATAACAGAAGACTGCTGCCAGACTGTTGACCATGCCAGACTGAGATACAATATTACATTAGGCCATCAGAAAAATTGGACATCATGTACAGATTCAGCAAGCCTGATAGAAGAATAAATTCAAACATCTATTCTGTGACACTTAGTGAACATTTGCCAAAAAGCAGAAATGTCCCCCATATTTGAATCCCACTGACCATCAGCCAGCTCGGCTCCAAACACAATCCCTCTGGAAGCAGACACTCCAACACAGTGCAGGAGCGCGTCCCTCCTCAAGTTGAAGTTGATGAGGGCCGCCTCAACACCGACCTTGGCCAGACCCAGCCAGAGCGCCACCTGCAAGGGCCGGCTTTCCATAAACAGGGCCACCACATCCCCAGGGGCCCAACCCTGGGCCAGAGCCCACTGGGCCACTGAATTAGACAAGAGGTCCAACTGGGTGAAGGTCCATGTCTCTCCCGTGGCATCATAGATGAGGGCGGGTTTATTAGGGTGCCTCTTCACCGTTTCGGCAAAGATGGAGGGGATATTGCTATTGCGACGTAAGTGGTGCCACAAAGCCATCTTCACCCTTAGTAACACATAAAGACCGCTGGAGGGAATAAAGAGGAAAGAAAAGGGAAAAGGTTACGACCATCTACAGTGACATTGACAGTAACTAGGATAGGTGCCATTTGTGTCCCTGTTGCAGTAGTATGCTTTATGTCAGAAGCAGATGCAAGCACATTTTCTTAAGAGAACGAAAAGGCACTCACTTGAGGTCTCTTTTTGCAGTGCGCACAACAATGTAGAGGTACCTCCAACCGCCGGTACCCAGAAAGACCCCAAAGCCTGCGGCCAAGCTCCAGGACCAGGGGACCCCGAAGAGACGCAGCAGACCCAGAGAACCCAGAGACAATGAAGCACTCGCTGCATTGTGCATCCTAGCAGTGGAGGACATGCAGGATAGGTCACTGGACTATAGAGTGATTCAGAAAACAGAGGAAATATAACCAGGTATCTGAATGCAATGAGTGAGGTTAGTGTTTTTAGGTGACCTTTGATTTTTTGCTTCATCAGCGATACGTGTACATGGAGGGCACCCTGAGAAAGTGCACAAGTCTTAGGGGCTGGTTTGAATAATGGATGTTCCCTCCCACAAAGGCGAACTTCTAGTGGCAGTTGTTTTATGTTTGTCTGTGTGCAATAGCCTGTAAAAAAGGTTATCCTGTACTTGGCAATAAGCTTAGGTGCTCCTGGAAAATGTACTCATGGTAAAAAAAACCTGGAGAAATATGAAGAAGGCACAATGTACGCATGCATTTCAAAACAAAGCAAATGGAGCAAATCTATGTAAATGCAAAACTCTTAAGTAATTAGTGTCAGGAGCTTGCCCCAATTATACTTTCCCACCAATTAGGTTAAATGTTAGACAATTAATAGTGTAATAAGTATCTTAAAAGGTCAAACCTTAATGTTAAATCAACCTCAGTCACACAGCACTATGTTGAAATTCCACTTCAGATTTCCAGCCTGTAGAATAAGCACTTGTCAGAGTGGAAGCAAATAATAGTGTCACTTAATGTTCATATACACTCTCAAATTCCATTACAAAACATAGTTTATTAACAGAACACAACACTGGCAGGTTATTCATGTTGTGAATATCTGTTGTTTTATTAATTCCTTCATATGAGAGGTTAATATAGTCCTGGGCCACAATGTTGAGTGATCCAGCAGGTGTCCCATTCTACAAGTGTTTGCCCCAAGTACCCAGTGTTTTGACCCGTGATTTCTAAGTTGTTGTAAGGTAACCGAAAATATATAGAAAATAATGACATCATATACTTTATTGTAGCCGGCATAAAGTAAGTATAGTCACTTACCCACGATTCACGACCCGACGACAAAACTATTTGAGAGTGATGTCCCTATAACCTTTCACCTAGAATCGTCTGCGACAAAACTTTCAATAGCGCTTAATCCACTACCAGGCTTGATTACAAATTAGAAACGCTACCTCACTACGTAGAGTGCGCCGCATGGAAAACCTTTATCCTTTTGAAATACCGCTAAATTAAAACTATTAAAATGTTATCTACAGTAGTTTAACAGTTTTACTGTCGCAGCACTTAATATCAATTTGTATTAGAACAACGCTTGTCATTAAGCATTTTATCAATTCATCAAGACGTGCTTCGTAAAAGCAGATTCGCGTCCGAATAGGGGCTATAAGATATATTACATCTAATTGTCAACCATCTATTGGTATATGCCGAATTACAAGAACCACACTATACTGCCTACTCCATATTGAATATACCAAACCCGACGAGGATAACCAACATTTTAACCACCGCCCAAATTATGTCAAACATCCTCAGTGAAATCCGCCATTTGCGGCTTTGCACGCTCGTCGAACTACCGGCTCAGTCTTATTGGTCGATGTTATGACGTTGAAATTAAATCCGCCTCTTATCCCGCCTGTTTAAGGTTCACTTCATTCAGTTGACCAATGATTACAAGTGTTGCTACAAATCTGAAAATCAGGTTACTTTCAGACAAACCACACAGGTTTTATTCCATCCTTATACCTATTATAAAAATAACCTTCTGAAACTATGTGCCTGTGACGCAAAAGGCCTGACATATTTCTCTACTTTATCATCCTGAGGAATTATTTCCAACTTATTTGTACACTAGACTTAATTATTGTTCTGATGAAACACTGTCTGGGGACAGTTCTTTATTAATTCCCGGCTTTATTTCCAGTCATCCACAGTGTGAGTGCATATAATTCAATAATTGTTCCATACTGGTCTCGAATGGAAATCGAACTGAAAACTCTGCAAGTGATATGGTCTAATTCTGGAGCCAGACATGCTCTCTGACCTTTAAAACAATAAAACACTGCAGTCTCATGGGTTAAAACTATTACAACACAAATATAGTACAACAACAAATAGGTGAAAGGTGAAAACACATTAAATTTTTTCCATGATCACAAACTCCTACTACTGGAATATGAAAGGTCCACATTCTAGTATTAGGCCTATCCTATATCTACAACGACATACATTGTCTCAGTAAGATATTGAGGCTTCCATGAGCCGCCAGAACAAACTTGCGCCTTGGCTTGGAGTTACTGGAGGGATGGAATACCATTTTCCCAAAGGATATTCCAATATTTGGGGTTTTAATGATGGTGGTGGAGAGCAATGTCTCACACGCCACTCTAGAAATCTCCTATAGGTGCTTTTACATAGTTTTCATCAAACTCTCGTGCCCAGTGGATGGGCGTGTTTTCATCACGAAGAAGACCCAATAATGAACCCCCTTTGAATGTTACTCTGATCATTCCCACACCTGCCGTCTTGGTCCAGACTGCTCAAAAGTTGTATACATGCCACAGAGCATGATAGGGTGTTAATTGTTTTATTGTATCTTGCAGTACACCTGTATGGAAACATCTGCATCTGTTATTTTTCTCCACTCTTGTATTCATGTTTTTCTTTTCATTAGTCCTCTGTCCTGCCTAAATGTCTTCATTCAGTTAATCTCATTGAGGCCCTTCAAGTCACACAAAGCCCTTAATGTCAAGGTGTAAAATGTCTCTTTGACAATAAGTCATTTATATTAAGGATTAAGGACCTAAAATGGTCAGGCACTTGATTATAAGTATTACACAGATTAATTGTGTTTGAAGTGAAATGCCAGAAGATGATTACTGATTTAAAGAGTAACAAAGTGTTCTCAATTTTGAATTTTGGGGATAATTCAAACATTATGTTAACATACATTCTAGCTGAAAAAATGTTGCCCCTGTCTTTCCATCCAAACAGATCTAGACCCTTCCCCTCTTGGGGATGTTCAGTTTAATCATGACCCTCAGTACCCTCTCCGGTTTCACCGCCCTCTGCTTTCCCATGTCACTTCCAAAATCAGGCCAGAACTCTTGTGCCTGCTCCAAGCAGGGTCAGTACTTACCTGGCGGGTCATTTCAGCCCCGGTGCTTTTGTCCTTCACCTGCAGCTGGGTCAGGGTTACAGGGCAGCCGCAATAGCGTGTGATACCACGGAGCCTGCCAAGGATTGTGCCGGGTGTTTGGTGCCGGCATAGTAGCGTGGCACTGCCTGCACCCACAGTTGCCGTAGCCATTGATCACTGGAGGGGGATCGTCCAGCCCCTCGTCCACACTCCACCCATTAGCCCACGTGTGTCTGGGCTTCATCCGGCTGTCCTCCACAACCCTCCTGCTGGCCATGCACCCTAAACAGACCCGGTACAAGGTGCTTCCTGCCTTTACCTGACCCTTTAGCAACAGATGCCAGCCTTACCTTCTTGGGGACTGCAGCACCACTTTTATGTCCCCATGTTGTCCGGAACCAGCTACAGACTGAAGGGCTGTGCCAAGACTAAAACCAAGATTATACATTGACAGATTTCTTGTGCTCGAAGCTATACAATCAAACCTGCTCAAAAAGAAACTGCTGTAAAAACAAACTCTTAGAATATTTTTGGAAAACTAACATGTGTGGAGCATATACAAAACATCCTGTAATTTCTACATGGTTTGTCCAACATGAATAAAATACTCTCCAATTAAAGTGGACAGTTTGCTCTTTAACCACACAGTCATTGTGTCATTCCAAATTCAAAGTGTTGGAATACAGAACGGAAAAACAAAATGATCTGGTTTAAATACATTCAGTTCACCGTGCCTTCATTATAATTATAATTAGAGCTTCAACATGACAAAGGTTAATAATCTTGATTTCATTACAACATTTTTAGAGGTCCGGTTTTTAGATTTAAAACTCAACCATGCAAAGAAGAAACAAACAATAAACTAGACCCAGAGTCACAGCTGCTTTGTCTGGGCCAAAGCTCATTTAAGGTGGACTGAGGTGAGGTGGTTAACTCTCCTGTGTCCAGTCCAGACCTGTCTCCTTTTGCAAACCTTTGGTGCATTATGAGACAAAAAATACAACAAAGGGGACCCGAACTGTTGAGCAGCTGCAATCCTGCTGCAGCTGCTGTCCTGAAGTCCGTGGCCAATCCGATTGCAGCACCTACGGTCATAATTCCCACTCAAGTGAACATTCAGGGGTAATAGTCCACCAGTCACATACCCTCTCTCCTGGACCAGGGGACCCCATTAAGCGTTCTGTACTGCGGAAGGATGATGCAGGACACAATCGCAGGGAGAACAGAGGGCAGGAGAGGTACCAACCAAACAACGTTACATTTGGGTACAAAACAAAGAACAACAGAATATGGGAAACCGAAACTTAAATAGGTCTGTAATGAGGAAAAACCGGAGTGGCTCCACAGGTTTTTGTTAGTATTAAATAGGAGCTCGAATGATCAGAACAGAGTATTGTGTTTTCCGTCGGGCCACTCTACCATACAGGCCCGATTGGTGGTTTGCTGCAGAGATGGTTGTTCTTCCGGAAGGTTCTCTCAAAACAGAGCAATGCTGAAGCTCTGTCAGTGACCATCTGCTTGGTTTGTGCACTGTCAACTGTGGTATCTTATATAGACAGGTGTGTGCCTTTCCCGATCATGTCCAACCAACTGAATTTACCACAGGTGGACGTAATCAAGTTGTAGAAACATCTTAAGGATGATCAGTGGAAACAGCTGAGCTCAATTTTGAGTGTCATGGCAAAGGCTACTAATGTACATGCGATTGTTTCGTTTTTTATTTTTAATAGCTTTGCCAAAATAAAAAATACAAGTTTTGCACGTTATCATTATGGGGTATAGTGTGTAGAATTGTGAGGAAGTCCTGACACAAAGGCACTAAAAAGGTAATAATAAAAAACCCAAGATCACTGTACATCATATACAATGATAAGAACAAATAACAAGAAAGTCTAAACAAAATAACCTAACAAATTTGAAAAAATGTATCTACATTCTGAACAGTTTACCTTCTGTGATGATTTCTAATGAATTTGAGGTTCTAGGAATGTGAAGATCCCCTACAATACATTGTTGTCTGCTGTCTGTACAACAGTTAATAATAATAATGCCTTTCATAATGAGTTTTGCTTTACGTTACAAACTTTATATCAGGGGTCACAAACCGGTTCCACGGAGGGCCGAGTGTCTGCAGGTTTTCACTCTCACCTTGTACTTGATTGATTAATTATGTTATTGATTGGTTAGGTCTACCCTCATCTGGTTATTAAGGTCTGAACCTGGAACCATTTTACAGGAAAAAACTAAAACCTGCAGACACTCGGCCCTCCGTGGAACCGGTTTGAGACCCCTGCTTTATATGGTAAATTTAAATTGAGGTTTGACATATCGCCCCCTTCTGGTATATACATCAAATGGGAACTGAAAATGAGTGCAGAGTTTATTTGTGCATCTTTGTGCTCCTTTGTATTACTGTGAGCATTTGGCACAATAATACGTTGCTGTGTTGTCAAAGTGTTGACTGAAGTCTCTTGTGATGCTAAAATAGATTTTTTCAATGTTCCACCACTGTAAATATTGTCGTGGAAAATACTTCGGTTCCTGACTCACTCAGAAGTACACTCAGAAGAACTTCTGAGGTTTTGGAATCAAATAGACTTTAATGAAGCCGGGAAGTTTCTGCAGAAAAGACCAACGTACAACTTTTGAACACAAACATTTATACCATGTCCTGTCTCGTGTCCCATTCAACAGACCCTCCCACTTATGACAAGCTATAGGCGGCCCTTCCTCCTGGGGTTACGAATTATCCCCCCCCCCCCTTAACACCTAATGAAACTGTGTTGGCCTGGTTATCTCAGGAGACAATGCAACACATGCGCCACCTCCTCCTCCTTACGAGACCACAAGAGTTACAACAGGCAGATAAGATATCAGACAATCGCTCACCCAGAGACCCAGAGCTTGCCCAGAGAGATCATGGTGTCAACTGGTAACTGTTATGACGTTACCTCAGTGTTCTCTGTGTCCCAATGCTTGTACTATTGTTCAGTGCATACTTGACTATGTGAATAGATATTGATTAGCAATATTTATCAATACATGCAGTTTAATATATTAACTGCTTATGAGTATATTGACAACTTATTGATTATTAAAATGTTACTTCTATGGTTACTAAATCAATTCCTTAGTGAATTAATTATGTGGATATGTGAAACACCAAAATCCCCCTACAATATCCAATCCACTCCAGTGTTTTCCTCGCAAGTTGTCAAATCCAAAATGTCTAATAGATATTAACAGATTATAAGACCTTTCGGGATATTTCTTGGTTAGGGTAGAGGAATGGTGGAACTGGATTTTGACCCATGTTATTGACTATTCCAAAAAGTCAATTAATGAATTCTCATTAACGTAAAGAGAGTATACAACTGCTTTACAAATATCACAAATACCAGTTTCTGGAGAGCTGAGATTGCCAGAGTTATGATGGGTGCGAAGAGGCTTAGGAGAAAGCAAGTTATAACGCAACATGCAGATTTGGCGGATATTTTACAACCACTTAGCACGCTGTGTTGTTAGTGGACACATTCCAATCTATTTCTTACTGGATCATGTCTGTTTAAAGCTTTTACAGAGCCGAAATGCCTAATGCATTACCTTTGGACTAGGAAACTGCAACAGAGTGACATGTGTATATTGAACAGCAGAAACAAATGATTTTCCTATGACTTCATAGAAGGCGCATACGGTACGTGTCGCAGCATTTTCTTAGACATATAGTATCTTCAACCATATTGAAAAACACAATCAAGACACAAAAACACATATTGTATGTTTAAAATGCTTTCATTCATGCAAAAATGAAGCCTAAAATCTTAGAGAAGTAAGTTATAATGAAAAGTGCAACATTTGTCCAGTAAAATCTGTGTTAAAAATTATTCTCTACAAATAAATAATTACAATAATTGCAATTTGTCCTTTTATGCTCACTGTACTAGAAAACAATTTAACTGTTGTGATCATGGCTATATGATTTCTTTGGTTCATTATTCTTGAAAATGTAGATACAATTAGAAAACTATTTATACAAAATCTACAATTCAAACTTACATTATTTTAATCACACAACAATTTAACATGTGTCAAATAATTTTTTATCAACCATGACAGTTTCCAATTCTCTCTTCATTTTCTACAGGACTTTAGCATTACAGGTATTATATTCATATTATTTACAGTATGATCAGGGTCACCACCTAGGCTGAAAAACACAAGTGAATTCAGTGTAAAATATTTTTATATATACTTTCGATTATTCTTTTGAACTGTACCTTAAAATAATAGAGAAAATACAGTAACATTTACGTAATCTTCCAGAGATATACACAAAACCGCTCAAATCTGCAGCAAGAAAGCAAAGTACTCTGGTAGCTCATAAAACATGGAACTCTCTGCCACCCCAGGTAACTCAAGCTAGCAAGAACTTCCCCCTCTAAAGTAAAATAAAAACATATTTAAAAAAACATACAAAACATACAATAGGACAGTAAAGAAAGTGGCATGTGTACATAGTATTATCTAATTTATTTCTTGTGCATTTTACTATGTGGTTGTGATATTGTGTATATGTACAGTGAATTACAGATAGCTGTTGATTTGGAATTTCATTTAACAAACAAAATGCTAGGCTGGTGGACTGTTTCAGTAAGACAGCACAAAAGATACTTGGAAAAGGTGTACTATCAGCATATGCCTTTGGGTAAACCAAGATGGTCAAATCTGAATGTCAGTCCTTTGTTGAACAGCATCAGCAGTCAATGTCCAGTAGCCAGTGTCCAGACCCTTCTAGATCTGAGATTCCCCTGTGTTCTGGATGCTCTTTGAGTTCTGGGGGACACATAGTCAGAACATGGACAGACAACCATGTCAGTTAGAGCACAGAGTACAGAGTGTCTATAGGCTTGCTGGTACAATGCTTCTTAATCACCACACTGCCTTCTGCTTTGTCACCTGTACCCCCAACAATAGTTTTGTCACCTGTACCCCCAACAATAGCGTTGCCACCAGTTCCCTCACCATTGCAACATTTGTACTCAAACTGGCTCTCGAGACCTACACAATGCTAAAACTACAATGCTAAAACTACCGGTAGTAACTTACTTATATCTCACTTCTACTGTATTATGTAAATGCTCTTCCTTTGCTCCCTCCTATAGGTCAGCTGGTATTTATTCAACTCCTTTGCACTCACAGTCCCTTGGTGGTTCTTCTCACTCACACCCCCTCTGTGCAGACCTCATTTAACACCAGCCCTCCCACCTCTTCTTCTCACTCACACCCCCTCTGTGCAGACCTCATTTAACACCAGCCCTCCCACCTTATCTCAAAGAACCTCCAGCTCGGAACCACAACCACAAGTTTGTCTATGAAACTGAAAACGCGTTAAAAACAAATCGAATGAAATTGAAATGACAGATAACTGTCCGGTAAACATTTAGATATGGCTACATTTTTCGAAATTCAATAGATACAATCTTTCATGAAGAATACATTTCACGGTGTCCTTAATCTGTTTTTTTGAATAACTTTCTTGCTGTAAAACACGGACAAAAAAACATTTCTACGGCAGCAACCCTGTGTGAGTTAAACACACAGCAGCAGACTCATATTGTACTGATATTGTGCAGAGCTGACTGTTTGCACATTCATTAGTACACTGAGACAAGCACAAATCAAACAGCTGCCCCATACATTATATGTTATTTGCAACACCTCAATGATTTGTATTTAAATGACTAGTTACAGTTCTACAGGAGACAAAACAACTTCAACCAGCAAACTATTGTTCATACAATAGCGATAGTTTAGGGGCATCAAGATGATGTTTATGTACATCATTTGTGTGCTCTTTTACCCAAATGTATTTTTAAGACATTATACCTGTGGTTTGCTGTTGCTTGACTGGTTGGAGGAAAACTCTGAGTACTTCTTCCGTGGTACACAGACATTTACCATAATCTTGCCATATTCTTCTCTCACCTACATTGGTAGAACACAGTGCAAGAATCAGTCCAAAAGGATTAGAATGAGAACCCATCACTGCTGGTGGATGATAAATCCCCACCGGCTGTATCAGAGCAAATATAGACATTTTCTCTGGCACTTAAAGTTTGGTCTAGCCTGCGAGGAGTTTCCAGAACAATATAAGTTGATTAACAATACATATAATTTTCTGTGGGAAAAGGCCTTCTACTGAAATAAAATGTCTGTTGTATTTTGTTGTATTTGAATTGTGTGACTTTTGTTATTTGCTCGGTTTCCGGTTTTATGTATACTCCCAGGTAGAGTAGCTGCTGCTTCAGCAATAACCAATGTTTACCAAGCTCAAATACTTTAGACACCTCTGATCTACCTGTTTGGAGAGCAGACAGTGCATGAGGAATACCAGGGCCCCCTGCAGGCTGTTGCAGATGGTGAACAGGTATGACATGGCCAGAGTACGATCATCAAACTGGAAGCTGCCAAAGATCCACATGCTGCCCAGCACACATAGCTGGGCCATTGCCGTTATGGTGAACGCCCTGAAGGAGGCAGCACACACACACTCACACTCAGATGGAGAACACAGGCCACTACTTGTCATCATACAGTAACGCTAGAAAATCAATGATGTGTGAGAACGTATGTTTCTAAGACCACTCACTTGATCTTGCTGAGTTTGTTGAGGTCAGGGTTTAGGCTTGAGAATTTCTGGGCCAACCTCCACACGGTGATGAGGAGGAAGAACACGTTCACCTTGGAAGAAAAGAGGTACTGACTTAAACAGAACATGACACAGAACATTGGAAGCAGGACTGATGGAACTAGTCAACCCCTGATCTGCCATACGTACCACGATGATGATACAAACCGGGCCAAAGAAGCTCCAAATAAATCCATCTTTCAGATCCAGCCAGCAGCTAAAGCGCAAAATACACACATGAAAATCTGATCCTTATGGATCAACAGACTGAATCATAGTCTAAACATGGACATGGGCAATCCGGTTAGAAGAGGATATTGACTGGATCTAAGCGGTGACCACTCACTAACGCTCTGTGCCATATCCCTTGGCATTGAACAGTGCAGAGATGATAACAATGATAGCAGGAACTCCGTAGCCCCCTAACATCATGTAGAGGGGCTTGATGGTGGTGTTGAAGACCAGGACTACCATTCTGAAGAGGTGAACTCCCTCTATACACATCCAGCAGAGCGCTGCCAGGTAGAAGAAGTGAAGCAACCCTGCTACCACGGCACAACCAGTCTGAGTAGGAGAGGAGAGAGAGGTGAAGAGAGAAGTGAAGAAAGCAGAAATACTGGGCCGAATGTGAATGAGACTAAATAAAAATGTTGTTCTATACATAATGCACCTACCAGTACAGCGGTGGCCAAAAGTTTTGAGAATGACACTACTATTAATTTTCAAGTATGCTGCCCCAGTTTTTATTATGGCAATTTGAATATACTCCAGAATATCATAAAAAGTGATCAGATGGATTGCAGTTAACTGCAAAGCCCCTATTTGCAAAGAAAACAAACTTAATCCCCCCAAAAAACATTTCCGGTGCATTTCAGCACTGCCACAAAAGGGTTTAGACGAGGACAGGCTAGATTTAGAATAACAGGCTGGAAGCTTTGAAATTAGAGTTCTTTTAAAATAAATAATTGTTCTTCCTCTGTTAACCATGGTTACCTGCAAGGAAGCATGTGCAGTCACCATTGCTTTGCACAAAAAGGGATTCATAGGCAAGGATATTGCTGCTAGTAAAATTGCACCTAAATTAACCATGTATCGGATCATCAAGGACTTCAAGGAGAGGTTCAATTGCTGGGAAGGAGGCATCAGGGCACCCAAGAAAGTCCAGCAAGCACCAGGACTGTCTTCTAAAGTTTATTCAGCTGCGGGATCAGGACACCACTGGTGCAGAGCTCAGGAATGGCAGCATCTAGGTGGGAGTGCATCTGCATGCATAGTGAGGTGAAGATTTTTGGAGGATGGCCTGGGTATCAAGAAGGGCAGCAAAAAAGCCACTTCTCTCCAGGAATAACATCTGGGACAGACTGATATTCTGCAAAAGGTACAGGAATTGGACTCCTGAATACTGGGGTACAGTCATTTTCTCTGATGAATCCCCTTGTTGAGCGCTACTATCAGTCCTGTGTCATGCCAACAGTAAAGCATCCTGAGACCATTCATGTGTGGGATTGCTTCTCAGCCAAGAGAGTGGGCTCACACAATTTTGCCTAAGATCACAGCCATGAATAAAGGATGGTGCCAAAATATCCTCTTAGCACAACTTCTCCCCACCATCGTGTTACATAAAACACCTAGTACATGGTGTTACATGAAAACATATTTGTGATATTCACTCGATAAGGGCATATACAGTGTTCGGTTGATTTTTAATACTACAGTTGCTTTCATAAATACTTTTGTTTTATTGCACATTTAAAACTGAATTAAACACTAACTCAACTTAAATATTTAAATGTGTGTTGACTTTGTTGATATAGATATGCACACATTTGCATAATGTACATTACTGATTTAATAAAGCTTACCCGGTTATTTGTGGAGGAGATGCCGACGAGGAAGATGAAGTTGGCAATGAAGAGGCTAATGCAGAGGTGAAGGTGGATGGTGGTGCGTGTGCTCTTAATAGAGCGTATCAGAGAGAAGGTGAGGATGCAGAAGAAAAGACACAGCAAGGACAGGGACAAGCCCACCCAGGTGATCTCCTGGAGCAGGAATGGGTCCTGGGGAGAGGGGTGGAAACCAACAACTGGAAACCCATAGTTTCCTTGCAAACACATTGGAGTCAAAAAGCACATTTTCCCTGATATGCAGTTGCCGCACAGTTGCACATTAAGGTCACCAGATTTCTCAAATGAGTGACAGTTCCAGACATTTCCAGTTTGGTGGTCAATATATCATAAAAATATTTTATGTAATTATCTATTAATTAAAAAATGCATTTATTTTAACAGTCCCACTGTGATACACAGAAAACCCCTGCATAGCTGAATTTAGGACGGGATTGGACAATCTTATGGTAAGTTGTTTTTGTATGTGTTGCTTTTCTTAACATATAATTGTTTGGTAAAATGGAGAAGAGGAAAGGCGTCCTGAATTCAATCATGTAGGGGTCACTCCTCCCCCTTCAATATTGAAATATTGGGTCGGTCCAGGTGAGTAACGGTCGTGCAGACATTTGTTATCTGGAGATTAGAAGCAGGGAGATAACTTGAAGTAAAAAATACATATTATCCTAACAAAATTGCAAACAATAACGACTGATATACGCCCCCCCCAACTTCAATAACAGCTTTGTTAATGTAATAAGCGAGTTTGACAAACATTTTGGGAAAAGGGAAAAGTAAAGAAAAGTAGGGAGAATAGTCGTGAGCCCTTTCTATTCTATTGCGCTACTTCTTTTGTGTTACGATCTGTGATGCGCTGCATCTTGTTAGGCACTCGGCTACCAGCCAAACGTTTATTGACTTTAGTTCAACTCTTATACATCCTGGATTTCAACAATCACATTACAACCATTTATAACTAATAGTTTGGGGTCACTCAATTTGGGGACCACAACAATTTATTTTGATGTCTATTAAAATAACATAAAATGTACCTGAAATATAGTGTATACAGTGTTACAATTTTCTATGGAATATATACACAGGCATGCAGAGGCCCCTTATCACTAACCATCAGTCTTGTGTTCCAATGGGACGTGGTTTGCTAATCCAAGTTTATCATTTTAAAAGGCTAGTTGACCATTACAAAATGCTTTTTTGAATCATGTTAGCACCACTGAAAATGGTTGTGCTGATTATATAAGCGATAGTTCAGTATCTTCAGCATCAGCATTTGTTGGTTTGATTACAGGCTCAAAATAGACAGAAACTTTATTTCTTGGAAACTGGTCAGTTATTGTTGTTCTGAGAAATTTAGGCTATTACATGTGAGAAATAGCAATGAAACAGAAGATCTCGTGCAACGACATTTAGGACTCCCTTCCCAGAACAGGGCAAACTGGCTCTAACCAGACCAGAAAGAGGAGTGGGAGGGCCCTGTGCACAACTAAGCAAGAGGACAAATATGTTAGTGTCTAGAAAACAGATGCCTCTCAGATCCTGAACTGGTAGCTTCATAAAATTGTACCCACAAAACAACAGTCTCAACATCAACAGTGAAGAGGCGACTCTGTGATGCTGACCTATAAAAAGGAAATAGTTCCAGTAGAATTTACTTGCCCACTGATGAAGATAATAAATAGGGTTCGATTTAGAGCGTGAGTGTGTGCCAAAAGCTTCTAACCCTGTAAACATGTCTTGGTCTTTCATTTTCATAGTTGGTATTGTCTGTATATTTTGACGCTCCTGGTCCTGCAACTTGACATTACATGTTTGTCTTGTGCTTTTGTTTTTTTATCCATAGCTGCGTGTCTAAATACCGATTAGAACAAGGGTCTCAAACCGGTTCCACGGAGGGCCGAGTGTCTGCAGGTTTTAGTTTTTTCCTGTAAATTGGTTCCATGATTTGGCCATGTGCCTTGAATGCATGGAACTCAAGCAAACAGCTAAATTGAAAAAAAACTATTGAATAATTCCCTGGCACAAAGGGGCAGTGAGGACTCGGATACACTGACATCTGCGCACAATCTTACTCAAACCTACACACCAGCACTCAATTTAGCACTGACATACTCATATAATGTACACATACTAGTTTTAGTTTTAATTTGTTGCATTAAAAGAAGCGCTCTGTAGAATCCTGACTCTAACGTTCACAAGACTGATGTTAAACAATAACACAACTTGTCTATTCTTCTTCCTCTTCTCTTTACTGATTGAGACTGTAATAGTATTAGCTAATCCAGGGTGATTTATGGTGAGGGGCACAGTACTGTGAGAGAATGAAGAGACTACATGTCAAGTAGTACAGTTACATTTGTATTACACATTTAAAACGTGTGTGACTTTTGCTGTTCATCTGTGTTCAATGTTTTCTGCGTTTGACTTCTCTAATTTTCTCTAATCTTGCTCTATTTTACTCCAGCGCCCTCCTTATCACTTCCTCTCTGAACGGTAACTAGTTCTAATGCGACTTGAAATGGGTGTTTTTAAACGACATATAGTAAAAAGCCCAACAGACTCTCAATACTGTTCTGTTCGGTTAATCGTGTTTGTTTTGTGTTACTCAAAACGTCTAACCTGGCTAATGGTAATGGGATAAACAAACCCCCTATCCCACAGCAGACATATACTGTAGCTGCAGTCCTCCTCACCTTTATATCATACAGCGCCATGAGAACAGCAAAGCTGCTGAGATGCTTGCAGGAACACACGGTGTGGGTGTCATTGGACTGCACCCGGACACAGCCATTCTCAGACCAGGACCCGGCTCCCTCGTCTTCCCAGTACACACAGGTGTAGTTCCCTTTAAGTAGCTGGGACACAACACTCATGAATAGCATAGAAGATTCGAAGGGCGAAAAGAATACCCCAAAACCCCACCGCAGAAAAGGAAACGCCCGGTTAGTCGAAGGTATCCATATTTATCTTAAAATTTATTGTAGTTACAAACAAGAGGCTGATGTTTCTGTGTGTACAAGTCACTACTACTACTGCGTCAACGTATTTCTTGTCATGCACCATAGCAAATTCCTTGTATGGGTAAACCCACTTGGTAATAAAGCTGATGCTGATGTACCATTTAGTCAATTATTTGAAACTGACATAGACCATAAAAATAGTGTAATACAGCTAATGGTTCTCACCTCATTCAGATGGGCGAAGGTAAAGTTCACTGGCTCATTGAGGTATGTTGTGTTCATGTTACTAACGGTTGCCGTTACCACTTTGGAGTTGATCTGGAAGCTCTGGCCTTCTTGAGCTGTCAGCCCAGAGAAGGAGTGGTTGCAGGATGTCTCCAGATTATTATAACTGAGAAGGGCCACTGTTGCAAATCCTGTAAAAGTTTAACGTTTGGGCATTTTTACATTGCAAGAATAATAGAAATCCTGAATGCTGATTGTCTTTAGCAGTGGTATATACGAGCAATACGTAACACATGTAATATATCACAAAACCCAGACAGGACTCATTGCTCTTTTAAACCAGTTACCAACACAGTCAGAGCAGTAAAAAGTGACAAGGTCTCATACACCAAAGCTATCACGAAATCACACGGTTTATAAGTAAGCAGTATATGTGTCGTATATGGCCAATATACCATAGCTTAGGACTGATCCTATGCATTATGCATTGCAGGTACCTAACCATGGTAAACCGGCAATATATCAAAAACCCGCAAGATGCTTTATTGCTCATATGAGACGGTTGCCAATGCAATCTTAGCAGTGAAAAGTAATCTGATGTCATACCCATGCTATACTCTCATTTACCATGGCATTTTGCTACTCTATTAGAGTTGGTACTGGTTTAGCAAATTCTGCATCTCAGGGTTTGCGGCATATTACGAAGTGCAATGTCCAGGCACAGGTCTATAATATAATGACAGTACATTCTAAAGGGGTGAAGATGACGATAACACGGGTGTAAACATCCCAACCTGGATAGGCTGATTCTCCAGCAGCCGTCTCCCACAAACAGTCTAACTGAGTATGGGAACAGGACAAACTGAGGGGTCCCTGGGGGGTGGAGGAGTTTCTCTGCACCAACATCTCCAACTCTGGAAGCAAAATCAATTCACATCGTTACCAACAGGCCTAAAATGAGACTGGCATTCAGGATATTATGTCATGCAACGGAAGCCATATGACGTAACACAGACTGTCAGCTATTTCAAAATGGCCACATTAAACAACTTAAACAACTGCCTTAAAATAACAACGTGTTGTCCGTATTCCTTGTTCAAAAGCCAAAACAATTATGACTGTGTTTATGCGTCTCTAAAGGTGAACAGGAAAGTATTGCTATTAAACAAATGGAACTCAGGATGCTCTCCTACCAGTGTGTTTATTGGACCTCCTGGTCTTCGGGTGTTTCAGCATGGGCCCTATCATTCGCAGAGCTGCCTCTACCAGTCCTAGAATGGCACTCACTTTCCTGTTGCTATTAAGAGGCCCGCCGGACAGGAGCTGGTCTAAAGCAGACAACAGAGCCTACAGAGTCACAGGGGGGGGGGTTAGAGCTGAGCCTTTGCGACAACATAAATGACCCAAATTAAAAAAGAAAGTAAATCTTCTTTTACATGTAATAATTTGGCAAGTTACAAGATTCATATATATATATATATAAAAAAGCCCCCTCATTAATAATGATTATACCTCTAGCAGAGCCTCTCCATCCATTTCTTTTTCATTCCCAGACTGATGTAACAATTTACAGTTGTTGTGCACCAATTCCAGAGCACCTAGTAGAACTGGGTCTATCTGTGAACAAGGGATGACAAGCGAGATGGAAGAATGAGAAGTGGTATTCCCACTGCCAGTGTTGCTATCTCTTATCAAATGTCAGACCACCGTCCACCCATACCTGACAGAACCAGAGAGACTGGAGGGTCGAGGGTATTCATTATTCCTGGTTCTGTTTTAAAGTAATTTGTACATTTTGGAAAAAAACTAACTCTTACTTTTGGCTT
The DNA here is from genome assembly GCA_016801125.1 of Novumbra hubbsi. Taxonomy (NCBI): domain Eukaryota; kingdom Metazoa; phylum Chordata; class Actinopteri; order Esociformes; family Umbridae; genus Novumbra; species Novumbra hubbsi. Next base: position 29,615 of record JACXGK010001230.1, on the reverse strand, counting down.
ATACAGCTAGCGCTCAGCAGGATTTCTTTTTAATATTTTTGGAGATATCAAATACATTTGTAGTCAAGTATTCACTTACACTTCCTTTAAAACTATTTTTTTTTTAAATCAGTTTCCTTGCTTGAACCAAGAGACACGCCTATTAAACTATGACATTTTCTTAAACGAAGACAAGCTTTTTTTTTTATAAAATGGGACTATTTTACAGGATATTCCCTGCCCCAAAATGGTGTAGTGTATGATAGGTACTGCATCAACAAACATGCCCACGGGCAGAATCTAAAATGTGGCTACTAGTAAGCTATTTAAAAAAAGATAGATGACAGTAATCACTTGTTGGGGAGTAGGTGCACCTTTGAGTGACTACCTTGTGCTACTGATCCTGTGCAGATCTAATACAGCTTAGTTGTTAGAACATGTCGCTTGTCGAGTGGGTAAGCACAAGCATGCATGCGCTCAATGATGTAATTGGCATGCACTCAATACTTAAGTCACTCATAACATAAAAACATCTGCTAAATGGCTTTGAATGTTAATGATCCGAATACATATTTCCTCAGGAAATCAAGTTTCCTCTCCCAGGTCGGCTCTGAACAGGAAAGTATCACGTCATCACAGCCAAGCCTAACCGCAGAGCCTCTCTTTTCCTATGAAACATATTACATGACCTACCGGGGGAAATGGGCTGGAACTCATCAACATGTCACACCTCAAATCTGGAAATAGGAAAGTCCAAAAATCAATAAGTCGTCTACTGTTAAATTAGGAAGAGGAAGTAAGGAGGAAAGTAGATTATTGAATGTATTGTAGTCAAAACACATCTGTGCGAGTGGATCTGTGAAATGTGATTCTTACCTGTACACTTCCCCTGGGGGTGTCTATAGTTTGTAAAGCCAGGATGACATACACATGTATGACCACCAGCAGTATTGTTGCACGTTCCGTTTCTCCCACAGATCAACGTATCAATCTCACAGATGTCTACAGAAAGAGCGCATCATCATTTATAATGTGTTCCCATTAGTGATACATAGTCAAAATCTTGATACATATCGATACTCGATATGTTCAATATGTTTGGCAAAAAAATGTCATGAGATAAAGAATAGTGAACAATTGGGATGTACAAAAAATACAGTTTGTACCTTTATTATACTAAACCACTGACCATGACCTGCGCTTACCTACACATGGTCCTTCATTCTCCGTGTAATTAGCTTTGCCAGAATTCAGTTCAAACCCTGGGTTACAGACGCAGAAGTAGCTGCCATTTGTGTTGACACACTGTGCATTCATGCCACATGGTGTTTTATCCAGTTCACACTCATTTCTATCTAAATATAGGTGAAAATAAACAAGAATCAGAGAGCAAACTGTCATTCATATTTCTGGATATGCTCTAAGAATAATACATGTGTTAACAAAATGCTTGCATAGTATATAGTATGTTCACTGAATGTAGGTCCTCCTATCAATAAAGGGTCCAATGTCTGATATCCGTGTCAAATGTTCACAGTGGTGTCATGGATTAAGGTGGTCCTGCAATCTAACCTGCTGCCTCTGATGAACTGCTTCACAGTGGTGTCATGGATTAAGGTGGTCCAGTGATCTAACCTGCTGCCTCTGATGAACTGCTTCACAGTGGTGTCATGGATTAAGGTGGTCCAGTGATCTAACCTGCTGCCTCTGATGAACTGCTTCACAGTGGTGTCATGGATTAAAGTGGTCCAGTAATCTAACCTGCTGCCTCTGATGAACTGCTTCACAGTGGTGTCATGGATTAAAGTGGTCCAGTGATCTAACCTGCTGCCTCTGATGAACTGCTTCACAGTGGTGTCAGGGATTAAGGTGGTCCAATGATCTAACCTGCTGCCTCTGATGCATGGGTTTAAATCTGACCCACAACTATTGAATACACATTTTCTTTTCTATCATTCTCACTTTCCTATTCAATATATTCTAACAAATAACAATCAGGATTATAATTTTATTAAATATACCTTAACCTTAACCAATTTCCTAAAGTAATAGAGATCTAGTGGAGTTGTACACTTCTTTGTTGGACCGCTTTTAGCTTTGATTACGGTGCACGATTTTCAATGCCATTGTTTTCGACCACCTTATGCAATGTCACAACATTTATTTCCGTCATTCACTTTGGTCCGAGATCTTGTATTGACGTCGGGAGAGTCGAATCACTTCATAAAGTATTTTTCAATACACCCAAAAATACTTTTAATGGGGCAATGTTCACAACTCTGTGGTGACCAATTCATAAAAAAGATTGTGCATCATTTAAGCTGGATGAATCCCGGCATTGTCGTCCTGAAATATGCCTGTGCCGTCAGGGAAGGAAAAATCCATTGATGGGATAACCTGGACATTCAGTACATTTACGTACTCAGCTGACTTCATTGTATTGCCACATAACATTGCTGAGCCTAGACCTGAGCAATTGAAGCAACCCCAGATCATAACACTGCCTGCCAAGGCTTGTACAATGGGCACTATGATGTGTGCATTGCTTCATATGCTTCCCTTCTTATAGTGACTCGATCGTTGCTCTGAAACAGGGTCAATCTGGACTCATCAGACCACATTACCTTTTTCCAATGCTCCAGCACCCAATCTTTATGTTCCCAAGAAAATATAAGCTTTTTTCCAATTAGTCTCACTAACAAGATGTTTAGTCCCAATCCTGTGAGTCCTCGTTGCATTGTGCATGTGGAAATGCCCTTACGTTCACCATGATTCATGGCCACGAGGTCTGCTGTCGATTATTTAATGATTCAACTTCACCAAGCTACTTAACGCTAGTGATCTCCGATCACTGTAATTTAAGACTTTATCTGATCACATTCATGCAGAGTTCACCACTGTCCTTTCAGGTGTTAACAATGAATTGGACAGTTCTTAACCCAATTCCAGTAATTTCAGCAATCTCCTTAGTTGTTTTCTTTGCTTGATGCAAGACAATAATAGCACCCTTCTGAAACACCCGTAACATATTTTCTACAACTATGGGATACATCTTCCAACATTGTTGTTTATTAAATGAAAAGCTACTCACTGCATCAGTTAGGGTTAAATAAACTGTTGCCAGCATGTTAATCACTGCAGAAATTATCTTAAGTATTTGCTTATTAAAATCCCAAAAACATTTGGCCAGGAAGTGTAGTTTAGAATATTTTCTTATTCACTTTGAGTGATACAATGTCACAAACTCCAAATACACTGTGTTTACTAAAAAATGAATAGGTTCATGAAGTGTCATTGGAGGTTTTGCAAAATACAGTTCATACCTTTATTATACTCACTAAACCACTGACCATGACCTGCGCTTACCTACACATGGTCCTTCATTCCCCGTGTAATTAGCTTTGCCAGACTTTAGTCCAAACCCTGGTTTGCAGTCGCAGTAGTAGCTGCCTTCTGTGTTGACACACAGTGAATTCACGTCACATTTCTTTTGCTCCAGTTTACACTCGTCTATATCTAAATATGGGGGGGAAATAAACAATGTTCAGGGAGGAAATGTGCATTGCTATCTCAGGACATGCACTCACAATAGTGGGTCTGAGCACAATCCACCAGCTACTGTGCATCACAGTCACTGAATGTAGGTCCTCCTGTCAATAAAGGTGCTCATGTTTGACATCGGGGTCAAATATTCTGAAAGGTTTCATTGTTTAAGGTGATGACACAATCTAAGCTCTGATGAACATGTACTGCTCCAGCTTTTCAGTTGCATGATCTGGTCCTCAAATTGGATGAGTTTAATGATCTAGACTGTTTATGTCATAGTCTGTCTCAGCATCTATCACCTCCCTTTTAAACCTATCTGCAATTACGCAGGATTGGAAAGCTGCTGTGTTTTCTATTCGGTTCAGTCAGACCTCAGAGCTCACCAAGGGTATCTCAGCATCTCTAAAAGTACTAAACAACATCCTGTTTGCTTCAGACAGCAAGAAGTGTTTTGCAAATGTGTTGATATGGCTAAAGCCCTTGACTCTGTCAATCATTGAAATGAAACTTTCAGACTCCGGGATCTAGGTTTTCTGGAAAGTTATTGCCCTTTTATCAATGTTTCAAATCTGAGGGGCTGCAGTCTACAACTCGCTCTTTCACAAGAAGGCATCCAGGCTGCCAAATAGATTTTTATCATTAATCGTTTTTCTCGATGCATGGTTTAAATCCATTTTTTTATTGATGTAAATACAGGGCCCAGCTGTAAATGTCATGCCCTGACAGGGCCGTTGTGGGCTCCCCAGTCAGAGCAGCTGCATTCAGTTGACTCTGATTGGGGAGCCTACTTAGGTTAGTTTTACAGCCACACCGGTGTGGTTTATTGTTTGTGCTTGTCTCAACAGCTCACGGTTTGTCTCTGTTTAATTCCGGTTTCAAGCGAATGCGCTACATGTTTTCTGTATATCGTTTTTATGTTAGTTTGTCCTTTCATTTTTCGTGTAGTTTGTAGTTTGTATGTCTTTGGGATTAAATACACCTTTTGTTTGAAACAATGTCTGCATATGGTTCCGTACCTCACCAAAACCGTGACAGTAAAGGAGAACTTGGGCACAGTTGAAATAAGAATTAACATCCTGCCAATCCTTGTAATGGCAACGTAGTCTATAGACTAGCCTCTAAAATGCTAATCAACGAATTACATGTTATTTAATACATTGCTAAGCCCATTTTCCCAGCAGCCCTTACAACACTCATCCAAGTGTCAATTACACTTCATTTTACTGGCCCTTGCTACATATATAGCAACTTACTCACATGTGCATACTTATAAATCTGTTTTAGGTAATTGCCTATTCTTCGTTAACAGAGTAGGCATTTCAGATGATTTCTCACCTTTGTCACTCCTGAGGTCTACATTTCCTACAGTCCTTATTCATTTCAGTTAACTGCCGCTAATGACTAGAAGAAATAGAACGTGCTTTTCTTATATAAGCATTTCTTTTTATAATAACATACATTTGACAGAAAAAACATACTGTTAGACTTTGACTTTGGCTATTGTTTAACATTAGGCTGCACCATACTTCTTACCTTCACATGTTTCTTCATGGCCACTCCTTTTTGCTCCAGCAGTGGGTACAAACCCATCAACACAGGTGCATTTGTAGGTCCCTATTACATTTTCACACCTGGTATTGCGACTACAGTTGTGCTGATTCTCCGTACACTCATTGATGTCTTAAGGAGTAGAGGAAGGAATTTTCAGTCAGACATGGTGTTCTAGTCACATCTCCACTACAAATACTACAGTACATTCAAAATTAGGTGTAGCCTAGCAATTCCATGTACAGTGATTTAAACGTTTAAAGGTAGTCAAAAAAGGTTCACCTAAGCAAGGGGCTGAGGAACCTGTTAAATTCACTCCATCAGTAGACCTGAATCCATCAATACATGAGCAGTAGTAACTGCCTACTGTGTTGTTGCATCTTGAATACTTCCCACAGATGTTATCCTCACATTCGTCTATATCTGAGGACATTGGGAAAAGAACAATGATGAGCCTGTAAGATCCACCCACAGTTCACATCACCAAGACAACCCAGTTCCCAGTCCCCACGAACGCAGCCTTCCTCCCGGTCCCCACTTGTTTTTACCCCACTTCACTATATAGCACAGTTCTGAGCACTTTTCCTTGTGAGGGTTTTGTTTGTTGTTTACGACATACTAAGCCTGTTTACCAATGCCTTTTGTATAAATTATTTCTGTCCTTCGGCCACTGCCTGTTTTCCGACTCTGATTTAGCCTGTTCCTGAACTGGACTTTGGCCTGAACCCACGCCTAGTCTAGCCTAGCCTCTTGACTATCCATGTGCTGACCCCTGCCTGCATCGTCCTGATTAAGCTTTTCCATTAGGAATGGGGGGTTTAACCAATTGGCAGTGGCAGAAAGGTTTTTGTCCTCTCAAGCATCGTATCATTTAGCCCTTTATATACATTTATACTTAAAATCAACAACAGAATTGATGAAACAAGCTAGTGTATTAGACATGGTCATACCTACGCAAATGCCTTTTTCCGCCTGTAATCCTATTACACAGGCAAATGTTTCAGACTGGCTGAGCAAGGCTTGTTGAAGAGCTGCAGGGTAGAAAAACTCAGTCAGTCTTGATTGTCCTTGTTAACTGACGCATTGTGGCACGAACAATAATGACATACAGCAGTTAGTGAAACAGAGCATTTTTAATATTACTTTGTTCCACCTAAAATTGTATCCCCAGATGTACGGTAAATCTACAGTATAATAGATACCGTGAACCTGATTAAACAAATGCCTACTGAATCCTTTAATCATAAGGCGGCACCATGTATGTAGTGGAAGACAGCCAGATTCGACGTCGACCTTGCGACCTCCATCACACATACCTACCAAATCCCCACCAGGAGGCGGTTCCAGAGTTGACGCGGCCTCCCCAAAACAAAGGTTTTTCCTTTGGTTTAGGTTTCTCCCTAACCTCTACCCTTCTGTTTTTGTCAATGGAACGATCTTGATGATCCAGTTCTCGCCAATATACAGCCAATATCCATTTACACACTGAAAATGAATGTGACACAATTCCACAAGCCGCAATGAACAACCTGATCAACTCTATGCGAAGGAGATGTATCACACTGCATTAGGCAAATGAGATAACAACAAAAGATACTGACTGCTTTTCTGATCCACACCCATGCATTTTTTAAGGTGTCAATAAAAACAGATCCATTCATTTGAAATCCACACACTAGAGCCTAATTATTACTTTTTTCCAATGTACTTATTTTATCTAAACTGTAACTCTTTGGAATCGTTGCATATGGTGTTTACATGTTTGGAAATTGCAAAGGCTAGCATTGACAGTTGTCCAATGACTGACTATTTAGGAATATCTTTTTTTCCTTTGTATTTTTGCATAATAAAATGGTCTTAAGAGATTGGTTATCTTACGCCCCGCAACTCCCCTGACTGTTGCCATATTACTGCGCCACATAGAACAAGTAGTCCCTAATATATCCATAGCATGGTGTTATAATAGATAACATTAGCATCAACTGTAGAGTAGTCAGCTAGAAAGTACGGCTCTATTTAATATTTATAGTTGGCAAAGTTGTTTTGTTTGAACTTTATATAGCTAATTATTGGCACTGTGACCAGGTTATTGTCCTGTTGGAATGTATTTATAGTCAAATTATAAAAACAAGCTTGACTCAAGAACAGAACACTATCTCTCTACAGACTGGTATGTGTTTACTGGTCAGATGCTAGACCGTCCGCCACACACATTTGAGAAACTTGTAGTTTGACCTCAATGCATCTGACCTCAATGCATCTGCCTTTTCAAACCTCTGCAGATTGACGTGTCCACCTATTTGGGTATTCCTACATTGTTTGTACAACAAGTTTCCCATGATTAGCCCATAATAACCTCTAAATTGCACACAGCTGAAAATAGGTGATCACGTCCTCTTTGTACGATCAGTTGACTCATGAATGTGGATGAGAACTGTATGCTGATGAAGTTGTTGTCAGTAAACTTCTCAAATGCAAGGTTTTTATTTTCACACTTCAGCCTTCAAAAAAAGATTTTTTTTATTTTTTTTTATTTAATTTAGGAGCTAGTGTCGAGCAGGGAACTCTGAACTCTGACACAGAAGCAGTGAACTTTGACACAGAAACTTGGTTCTCTTCCCTCTAAAGTTTTCACTTTCACACATGTGTGTGTGTGTATGCGTGAGCATGTATTACTAAGCTTCAGGGGAAAAAAGTCAGCAAGTTCCTTAGAAGGTTAAGTATAACATACAAAATGTGGGGATTTTCCCCAATAGGTTTCAGGTGAAACTTCAAATTTGGGTTGGACATTAGGGCTAGGTTAAGTTTAGGTGAAACGGTAATAGTTAGGATTAAAGGATTTTTTGTTTTTGCGTACCTACTAGGTTACAGTAGAAATGCTGCACTCTGAGGTGTCTGTGTGTGTATGGTTATGTATGTCTGTGCGTGCAAGTAATGTCTGTAAATCTGGTATGCTCCCATGAACGTTTTATACCGATGGACACAACAAAATACATGTTTTTGATCTGAAGGGTTAAGTTGAACTTAACCTCTGAGTTATGTTCATCTAGTTGATAAATGCAGCCAATAAAATAGGCACAAAGGTTCATAGGTGTACACCACAAATGTGTGTGTTTTTCTATCCATTGAAATAACATCAAATTTCTAAGAAATATAGTATAGACTTGTTTAATGCTAAAGTTTTTAATTACTATTGTAGTTGGAAATGGCTGAATGGTAAGGGAATTTCTACAGAGGCGTAGAGACCCATTTTTAGCAACCTTCAGTCCTGTGTTCCTATGGCATGTTGTGTTGGGTTAGCACCGAAAACTGTTGTGCTGATTAAAGATGCAATACCTTTTCAGGCCCTCCTTCGACTAGCTAAGTATCTGGAGAATCAGAAAGAGTGTCCATGAACAGTGGTGGTCAAAGAAAACTTTGTTTGCACTTCCTTTTAAAAAAAACATTCACAATGAAAGCTGAAGAAGTTACGAAAGAAGTTGAACTTCTCCATTCCCTATATAAATCAAAGTCAAAAATTGATGTTAAATAAATCAACTGTTACGCTTTTTAGTAGTTACTTTTTCAATACATATCAGTGAAGCATATTTTAGGGACCATGACCATGGTCAATACAGTGCTGAGGGATATAGGACGAAGCTGAGCTGAACAGGCACCATCTATATGATCATGATGATCTTTCAGTGAATATGTAAATTTGCACTTTGGAAGATAAAATTAGAAGTAAAAATGTAATACTGGTAGAGTAGTTTTCATCCCAAATGCACAATCCTCTCCATGGCAACATAAACATTGTTTAAACAGTTTACAAAATTGACTCACCCAGAATCACAAGAAGCTCTCTGCCATTCATGTTGGTGAAGAAAGAAGTGCTAATGATGATCCCAATGAACCAAAAACCTTCTCAGGGTCGTTTCTCTGAAGTAATGGTTTGTGTAAAAAAAATATTACATCTCTATCCATCAATGCAGTCAAGCTTCTGTCTACTTGATCCAAATATATCACAAATGGAGAGATAAAACCATTAGAAGTCCCTGTGCTCTAATAACTCTGTAACTCTTCCTGCCTCTTCCTCGCACTCTGAGGGGTTGGCTGTGATGGTTTGGAGTGTGTCCGGCTCTCTAACATTCAGAGGTGTCTGTGCAGAGTTTCTGTTGAGCTAGCAGGGTGGATTCACACTGACACGCGGAGGAAAATGAGGGAAGGGTCTTGCTGCTCTTGCAATTTTTTTCATCTACAGTGTACATAATTACTTTTACATTTCCATGACGACTACATAGACCGGCCTTCACCATCTCTTACCCAACTTCCTCTCTTTCTCTCATTCTTCTCTTCTAGTACTGATGACAAATATATGGGTCTTTTTTTCGTAGACAACATCTGTCCATACTGAAAACAAAAGAATGCTATGCTACATACTGTCCTATACAAAACTCCCACTGGCTTCCATTAATTAAAAGTGCTTAGTAGGTCTAGTGATTCTTGGGAACTTGAACACTTCTCTCAATGCCCAATTACAGTTTATTTAGGCAAAGAATTTGTACTACAATGTAATGGTTAGATGTACATTTAGACAATGACATACTTCTCACAGAGTGAAAAAATAGACGTGTGGTGTGAGAGCATGTAAGAAGTTTATACAAACTGTAAATCTTGTGGTTAATCTGTAAGAGTTGGCAGCCCAGTACATTGTACATTTATGTAGGCCTAACAGGCCTAGTAGCTATTGGTAATGTTCTCCAAAACGCTCAAACTTACCAACAAAAACATAGTCAATAATGGAAAATAATGGACATTTGTTAAATATGGGATTTTGTTCAATTAGTTGTTGCTTGCTCTTTGGGGTTTCAGGCTGGGTGTTTTGTAAAACCACTTGAGGTAAAAGGGGCTTAAATAATGAATTAAAAACTGCCATGTTTGTCAGTGGGTGTGGCTGAAACACCTGCACTCAATAATTAGTAGGGGTGTTCACATACTTTTGGCTATCTTGTGTATATTTTTTATTAAATATATATATCATGAAACTTTAGAGTGTTAGGGCGGTGATGGTGCTATCACTGCCCTACCCATTCTTAACACATAACATCACAGCCCACAACATTTTACACAATCTTGCGTATGTTTCCAGTTGCACCTCCATAGGTGCAGTTGTCAAATATTTTATTGTTTCACTTGACGTAGACAAATGTCTTCCCAACATTTCATTTAATATGCATTCTAAACAAAAAATGTCTTTCTGGTTTTAATTGTAATACATTTGCTAATATTTTAAAAATCTGTTTTTGTTTGGTCATTTTGGGGCATTGCCTGTAGATATTTGTTTCATAATCTATTTTAGTGTAAGGCTGTATTGGCACAAAATGTGAAGAAGTAACAGGTCTTTCTAAATGCACTGTAATACGTTTTCATGATAGATTTTTCATGGAAACGGGCAGGAGAAGGAGGATGGGCTGGAATCCCCAGAGGTCTCCCAAAGTATTTTTTTGGGGGGGGCTAACGGAGTACCCTAGGGGGTCTGGGCAGGAACCCAAGGGGGGGTCCCAGTTTTCGGGTTCCAGCCACCAGGCAGCCCAGGAGCACCTGCTCCACGAGTGACCGTCGTCCCGGCACCTACTCCGCTAAGGGTCATCGTTCCGGCACCTGCCTCAGGACGCACCTTCGTCCTGGCACCTGCCCCACGACGCGCCTTCGTCCCGGCACCTGCCCCACGGGCCAATCCCCCGTAGCCTGCCCCACGGGCCAGTCCCCTGTGCCTGCCCCACGGGCCAGTCCCCTGTGCCTGCCCCACGGGCCAGTTCCAAGTTGCCTGCCCCACGAGCCGCCAAGGACTACGTGCCCCGGGCCTCAAAGACCGAGCCACCACCTCTGGCTCCACCGGCCGAGGTGTTGCTCATTGTGGATACTACATACGTTTGAAAGTAAGTCCTGTGACGTTTTGGTGTTTGTATTGTTTATTGTTTTTAACTGCTTGATTCAGCGACTTTGATTTACTGTGTCTGTTCATGTGCTAGTTTTGATTGTTTGTAAAATAAATTCACATATTAGTTAAAATGTCTGCATTTGGTTCCGTCTCCACCCACAACTGTGACAGGAAAAGCCAATGTTTTGATCATTAGGTGATTAACTGGGCCTTCCCCAAACTATTTTCACAAAGTCTGAAGCACTCAATTGTCTAAAGTTTCTTGGTACCGTTTAGCATTAAGATGACCCTTCAAAAGAACTAAGAGGCAAGCCCAAACCCTGAAACACAGCCCCAGACCATTATCCCTTCTCCACCCAACTCTACAGTAGACACTGCATTAGTGTAAGTAACATTCTCCTGGCATCCGCCACACCCAGATTTATCCATCAGACCATTAATCCATATAGTGAAGCACGATTCATCACCACAGAGAACATGTTTGATTTCAATTTTGTTTTACAGCATCTGGACCACATATATTTATTCATTGCTTCAATTTAGCAGTAATCTTAAATTGTTCTCCCGCCCCAGGAGGACTGGCCACCCTTCGAACTCGTTTCCTCTCTAGGGTTTTTCTCAGCCACTGTGAAACAACTTTGTCGTTGTATGCTCTTTGTGGTTTCAGCCTGGATGTTTAGCTTTTTTTTTTTTGACAACTGCTGTTTGACCACTGCTTTAAAAAGGCTTTAACATTTCCATTTCTGTAAGTTTTCGTGATCTAACACCTTGTGGCTGGGCTGTTGTTTCTCCTATACACATCCACTTCACATATATAGCACTTACCTAATAGGGCAGACAACTAGTACAGAGTAAGCTTTTCAATATGACCAATTGTACTGCCAATGTTTGTCTATGGAGATTTCTGCAATGTACTGGATTATACAGTGGGGAGAACAAGTATTTGATACACTGCCGATTTTGCAGGTTTTCCTACTTAGAAAAAGATGTAGAAAACATGTAGAAAAAATCCAGAAAAATCACATTGTATGATTTTTAAGTAATTAATTTGCATTCTATTGCATGACATAAGTATTTTATACATCAGAAAAGCAGAACTTAATATTTGGTAAAGAAACCTTTGTTTGCAATTACAAAGATCATACGTTTTCTGTAGTTCTTGACCAGGTTTGCACACACTGCAGCAGAGATTTTGGCCCACTCCTCCAGACAGACCTTCTCCAGATCCTTCAGGTTTCGGGGCTGTTTCTGGGCAATACGGACTTTCAGCTCCCTCCAAAGATTTTCTATTGGGTTCAGGTCTGGAGACTGGCTAGGCCACTTCAGGACCTTGAGATGCTTCTTACGGAGCCACTACTTAGTTGCCCTGGCTGTGTGTTTCGGGTCGTTGTCCTGCTGAAAGAACCAGCCTCGACCCAGCCACCAATCTTCAATGCTCTTATTGAGGGATGGAGGTTGTTGGCCAAGATCTCGCGGTACAGGGCCCCATTCATCCTCCCCTCAATGCGGTGCAGTTGTCCTGTCCCCTTTGCAGAAAAGCATCCCCAAAGAAGGATGATTCCACCTCCATGCTTCACAGTTGGGATAGTGTTCTTGGGGTTGTACTCATCCTTCTTCTTTCTCCAAACACGGCGAGTGGAGTTTAGACAAAAACGCTCTATTTTTGACTCATCAGACCACATGACCTCCTCCCATTCCTCACCCAGATGGTCATTGCCAAACTTCAGACAGGCCTGGACATGCGCTGGCTTGAGCAAGGGTTCCTTGCGTGCAGATTTTAATCCATGACGGCGTAGCGTGTTACTAATGGTTTTCTTTGAGACTGTGGTCCCAGCTCTCTTCAGGTCATTGACCCGGTCCTGCTGTGTAGTTCTGAGCTGATCCCTCACCTTCCTCATGATCATTGATGCCCCACGAGGTGAGATCTTGCATGGAGCCCAAGACCGAGGGGGATTGACCGTCATCTTGAACTTCTTCCATTTTCTAATAATTGCGCCAACAGTTGTTGCCTTCTCACCAAGCTGCTTGCCTATCCTTGTCCTGTAGCCCATCCCAGCCTTGTGCAGATCTACATTTTCATCCCTGATGTCCTTACACAGCTCTCTGGTCTTGGCCATTGTGGAGAGGTGGGAGTCTGTTTGATGAAGTGTGTGGACAGGTGTCTTTTCTAAAGGTAACACGTTCCAACAGGTACAGTTAATACAGGTAATGAGTGGAGCAGGAGGGCTTCTTAAAGAAAACCTAACAGGTCTGTAAGAGCCGGAATTCTTACTGGTTGGTAGGTGATCAAATACTTATGTCATGCAATAAAATGCAAATGAATTACTAAAAAAATTAATTTTCTGGATTTTTGGATTTTTGTTTTAGATTCCGTCTCTCACAGTTGAAGTGTGTAAAAATTACAGACCTTACATTACATGCTTTGTAAGTAGGTAAACCTGCAACATGGGCAGTGTATCAAATCTTCCTGCTTATGTTTCCAATTGCGTCAACATAGGTGCAGTTGTCAAGGATATTGTTCCGCGTGACATAGACAGATGATATATGCATTCTGAACAAAATATGTATTTCTGTAATTTTTTTATTAATTAATTTCCTGTTTTTGGTTCTTCATTTTGGGGTGTTGTGTGTACATAGATTCTTGGTAATCTATTTAGAATAAGGCTGTACTGTCACAAAATGTTTAAGAAGAAACAGGTCTTTTTTAACTGCACTGTGCACTAAATGCACTAAGTTTCATGTTGGATTTTCCACGGGAAAAGCCAATGATTTGATCATTAGACGATTAACAAAATCTTTTAAAAAATGAAATCAATGTTTATGGTTTCATTTGTTTCCAACCAATTTGTTTAAAAATCAAACCAAATTAAATGCTGAATTTGCTGTGATTAATCACGAATAACATTAAGTCCTAACTTCAAAATACTTTGCTTAAACTTTTGACAATTCACTTGGACACTGCATTGCAGTTTGTAGCTGCATTATATTTTGAACGGTTTGAGACTATGCAAGTAAATGTGCACACAACTACACTGGTCAAAAGTTAATACATTTGTATTCATTGGTCCGTAAGTCTCTTCAGTCTTTAGTAGCCCACTGGTGGTGCTAAATATTACTGAAATGTACATGATTGTTCAGTTTTTGGTAACCTAAACTTATTTTAATGTCTAACAGGTAACTGCTCACCTTTCTACCCTATATAAGGTTAGTCACTGAATTTGAACTGCTTAAATATCAATAAAAACAAGAAAAGGGGCAGTCATAAAAACAGAAGCTAAAGAGACAAAGCTAGGATTAAATGGAAGACAAGCTATTGTCTAACTAAACAAGCTTGTGTTTAACAATTACAAATTGTAGTACTCCATAAACTGTTGTGTGTTTAAGAAATATTTTTGCTGAAAGACTTGGGATAGTCTGGGTCGAGAGGTTTTCCAAAGGTGGCTCAGATGGAATTCATGTTGTTATCAAATTTGCTCAACCAGGATGCTTAAACCAGAATCCTTCCACATCGGAAAGTAACACACCCTCCAAACAGCTACCTTGATTGCCCTCAGAAACGTTGAAGCCACGACAAGGAGGTGCTATAGAGTGACATTTTATTCAATTAGCAGACGTTCTCATTTATACTGACAGTGTACTATTCATGTGATTGTTTTTCACATCTAAACTCGCAATTCACATGAATGGGTGCAACATATGAAATAGTGTTAGTAATGTGAACTCTGTTAAGTTATGTCTTGATCTATTCATGTCTAATTTGGTCAGTGATAGGGTGGGGACAGCCTTTTCAAACGTGTTTGTGTCCCACGCTCCTAAACAATAAAAAAGGCATGGAGCTCTGGGGACATGTGGACTAGTGTTGACAGACAATTGGCATGGCCTGACTTGCAGTCATTCTGTCAACCAGTGAGGAGAGGTTTTGTATTGTACTGTGACCCTGGTGTGACTTGCCTCAGACCACAAGACTTTTGATAATCGGCAATAAAACCTATATAAACCCAGTCTATTGTGCACTTAAGTGCTAAGTACTATAATGGTAAGGACCATGGCTGTTATTTCACAACTTACCCCAACATTTTATTACCATTGTTCTAGCTTATCCTTTTGTCTTCTTACCCCTTTTCCTGTTCCTACAGATATGTTTGCCATTTATTGCGGTTCTTTCTAAGGGCTCAAAACAATGAAGACAGCACTCATGGTTGTCAGCCTCAACTACATCCTAACTCAGAACAAACCAGACGAGGGACTAGAGTGGAGACAGGTAATACAACTGCAAGGGCCGGGTTCATATTCATAATGAAAAAAAAACAATGGCTTGCAAATGGAAAATGTTAAATAACGTTATTTGGCCTTTGATAGGCTTCAGTGTTTTCTTTAATTTAGGGCCTAATGAAAAATAAATGTTGCATAATAGATACAACGTAATGGCCTTTAAGTAATTAACATGACCTAAATAAAATAATACAGTAATATGTGAAACAACATCAATGTAATGCTAAGGACATAAATACAAAATACATAATTACATGTCTGTTTGTTCTCAGCTTTCTCTTTGAGTACTGTCTTCTCATCCTCTAGGTCTGTCTTTATAAAGACGAGTATGTTTGTCTCCGTTCATAACCACATCCGATTGCACTGTTAAAATACCAACCAATCAACTGTGGCCCTGCGAAACATTTGCAACGTGTCCTTTTTGTTTCACAATGTCACTAAAGTCTGAGGTTGTTTGAGCCCAGATGTGAAACCTACTTGTTTCAGGGATAGAGAACAGTGCAAACTTGTTTCTTTTGCCTCGCTATTTTACATTGTAAAATTATTGACACCATCCTGAAAGATCTTAGTGTTCAATTTCATCCTTACAAGCCCAAAACATTTGCGAGAAACAAACACAATATATACACAATATAAATCAGTAAGTAAAAAAACATGCTGCTATTGGCAGTAGTAGGACAACGGTTACTCTGTTCCCATTGTAAAACAATGGAGATAATTAACATACAAGTTGGCATGGAAACACCAGCAGACCTGGGTTCAGGCTATTTAATAGCTTGATGGTGACATAATAGGTTCCATTTCCTGTCATGTTTTGCATGTTCTGCTGCTTCCTGTGTCAGTATGTAGGAGCCACCCTGTGGGTACTGGTTTAGGTGAATAATTATTGTACCAAATGGTTGGTTGGACCTTTCTAGATTTGGGCAGGACGTTACCCATCTAGTCTGAATTATTTCACCACTAACAGTTGCAATACATGCTTCATTTGGATATATTAGTACCATTACATTAATTTAAACATAAAAAATATGTTAAAGGGGAGTTTGAATATCTACTTTAGGCTGCCTCATGTAGTTGTATTGTTGTATTGTATGTTGTTTTACTCTGTAATATATTGACTATTGCAGCCTTCTTAGTTCACACTGGGTCTCAAGGTAATTGTCAGGTTCAAGTCTCCATTCTAGTCAACTTGCTAGAATGGCCAGGGTTTGTAAGGTCCCGGTAATAGGTACTCTGTCTATATTAAGTATAAGAACCCAGAGGGTGTTGGCATCCCCCACCATCTGTGTGATCTGTCTCCTAATCAGTGGAAAAACACAACAACAGCACACAAAAAACACAGACAACATGGGGACAAGGAGAGGGATGACGATTGACCCCAACCAGGACACCCTTGTCTCCACATGGAGAACCAGGCCCATGGTCTAGGCGTCTCCTGCGGGTCAGGCTCTTCGATAGCGTTCTTCATGTGCGTAATGACATCAGTCACATTGTCAGATACATCGGGGAGAGAAAAACAACACTTTGGGCCCAGCATTTTGCATACCTCCGCCCTCCTCTGCTGTGAGGATGTCTAGTACCAACTGGTGCTGTATTACCGTACTTCTCAATGCCTCCTGTTCTCCATTCAATAGTCCCAACGCCCCCCTCGGTCTTGTTAGCCCGGTGTAGGAGCTGGTATGCCAAGCCGTTTATCTTAGTTAACCCCCCTTGCCATACCGCCCCCCTTAGGAATATTGACCACCTGAAAACACTCTCTTTTGCGGTCCAGGGGTCTACTATAGTATTTCCATTATACTGGGTTTTGCCCCGAAATCGCTTTTTCCTCCTCTCTCTGGTGTCAGTAGGAAGACGCAGGGGCCGGACCGTTGAAGGCGCAGGGGAAGGACCACCCGGGGTTGTTTGGGCCTAGGTCTCTGCTCTCATGGACAGTAGTCGGCCTCATTGTTAGGCTCCACTTTATAGATTGGCATACCCAACACCCCTCCACCAAGCCCGGAGACCGATGGGTTAGCACCGCTAGGGCGCAACCTGTGTTATTGCGACATTGGCTTAATGCGAGAGATGCAGCTGTGTCCTCACACCCGCCTCCCCCCTGTAATATCTTCACCAGCCCTTCTATTTCCTCATTCTCACTGGCCTCAACCTTCTCCTCAATGGGTATATCTCCTGACCTTGGCTCCTTGTTCCGAGCAACAACTGTTATTTTAAAAACACTGTGGTAGTCCTCTCCCCATCGTTTTAACCTACAGATATACTGGCCTCTCCGGTGCAATTCCAAGGAGGTGTACCGCCTATCGCTCCTGTCAAATGGGTTAGTGGTTCGTCCAAGGGTCCTACCACTGTTGGTACCGTCCTTAGTTTCACAGAGATTTGCTCTTCAGATGTAGTTCTCGACACAGAACCAGAGGTCCTGAGCACTGTACGGCTAACGATGCCGCCACCACTGCCTGCATGTATATAGGAAATGAGAGTGCCACTTGGTCTGTTTTACAGGAGTAGTAAGCCACAGGCTTTATCTTTCCCACGTGTGGTTGACACACCAGAGAGGCCATGTGACCCTCTGGGCAGTCCACTGTCTGGGTATATATTTTATCACAGTTTGGCAGGGCTAGGACGGTGCTTGAACATTGCTCCTGTTTCAGATCTGTGAACTGTGCTTCTCCATTCCATTCTTTCAATGGGTGCCATGGGTTTGTCATGAATGAGTCCCGGCAGTATTCCGGTTTTCTCTGAGTAACTGGGGATCAATTTTCGGCAATAGTTGCACATAAATAGGAATTGCATCATATTGCGTTTTGTCACAGGTTTTGGTGCTTACAAAATCCCATGTTTCCTCTCTTGTTGGAGAGAACGGCCTTCAGAACTCAGAGTGTGACCCAGTTACGTCACGTTTCTTTTCCATAACTGTACCTTGTTTTTACTGAGCTTGTGGCCATGGAGTAGGCTCACCGTATCTTGTTTGCAAATGTTTTCTGTGGGACTGCAGAGCAGTATATCGTCAACGTAGACCAGTATCTGGGGTACATTTAGCAAGGTTACTGGCTTGGGAGAATATCGACTCACAGTACCCCTGCGGTATCCGAGTGTAAGTCAATTTCTTCCCCTGAAACGTGAACCCAAACCACCCAATGCTTTCTTCCACTAGTGGAATGCTAAAGAAAGCTTTGGCCAAATCTACCACAGTGAAGAATTTGAATTACCAATGTGCTAGGGTCTGATACACAAGGGGTTTCTCAGGATAACTGCTGAATTCACCTCCTGGAGGTCGTGAACCATCTGCATCCATTTGATGACCCTACCTTTTCACAGAGAACATCGGAGTGTTACAGAACGCCCCGTCACCACCAATAATTACTAACTGGTCAAATGTCGGATCGATTCCTGCCTGTGCCTCGGGTTTTAGAGGATAATGCTTTCTGATATGGGCGATCTTTCAATAACCCCACATCAGCAACCTCCTTGGATCAGAGATAATCTGGCAACCCTTTCAACTCCTGCTCCACCCCCACGGTCAGATCGACTAGGATCATGAGCTCTTCTACATCTCACCTGGTGTCGCACCCTACTTCCAGGTGTCTGGCCGGGCTGGCCGGTGTCGACCAGGATATTCTTCTCCGGTATGCACTCCCCCCTTTGAATACTGTCCCCCTCCGCCAAGACATTGTCCTGAAAAACAGATGATCATAACCCTGGTCCACTCCTGGCGTTACTTTATACCACATCGTGCCATGTAGGTCTGGCTTCGCCAGGAACACTGCCTCATTTTCCTTCTGCACGTCCTTTGCGTTAACCACTAGCTCCTGGGCCATTGCCCTCTTTTATGAGTCTGGGACACCACCGATAATTCGGAGTACCCTTTCCTTCCAGAACCATGCTCATGGGCGGAGGGTCTAAGCCTATCCTCACCGGGACTGTTCCCCCCAGGTGTCGGCTTTACTCCTGGCCCCAGGGCACACAGCACATCTCTTCGAAGTAGATTATCAGGGCCGTGGCTTGATACCACAAATTGCAACAAACCCAATTCGTGCCTTTGATTCATTTAGCAGTAGAGAATCATCTCCCTCCTCTCTCCGTTTCCCTCTCTTTCCTTTAGGTTTCTTAGGTTCTTTTCAGTTCCGAAGTAGGTGTCCCTGTTTCCCACAATTAAAACATCTCGTAGTCTCCGTACATCATCCCCCCTTGCTTTCGTCCCCCTTCCCTTTATTGCCTCCTCGGCCTTCGCCACTTTGGAACATTCTGTTTCCCTGGTCTCAAAACAATCTACCAATTTTATCCCCAGATCCCGTTTGTTTTTGGATTTCTTTTTGTTTGTGATCTCTTCCCCATGTACTGAATATCGTCTTAGGTCAGCTGTATTGGCCGTTTCCCAGCCCACTAAATGCTTCTGGACATAGGCGAGTATACACAAGGCTAATCCATCTCAGTAGGGGGTCCCATCAAGTAAAACCCCCTACGCTAGGGGCACATGTCCTGAATTGGCATTATAAATCTTCATGCACTAATCTATCCATTCTAGCAGAATAATAATGACGATTCCCAGCTTGGTTTTAGACCTTTCTTTGTCTTACAGTGTCAACTGGTCCCCCTTGCTACAAAGACAAGAGATACAAGCAGGCAAATATTCTTAGATGGAGAATTTGACTTCAGTCTTGTGGTCGTTGGCACGGTTGCAGCACAGTACTAGACGTGTTGATTTGGTCTTTGGTCATTAGTCATCAGTAGGTGGTCATAAGAGCACTGTTGGGTATTGCGTTCTGGTTTGAAGAACTTGGCCAAGCAAAGCTTTGGACGTCAACAATCAACAGATGATGTCCCTTTGAAGCTGTAAAGTTGTGTCAATGTCGTCATTCACTCTCACAACTTCTCTTATCTTGTTTCCAGTCTAATACCAAAATACTTCCCTTTAGTAGTGTTTGTCTGTGTTTGTGCGCTGTGTTATTACTCTTTCCTACTTTCTTTTTGATATTGTACTAGTTGTAAAGCATCATTTGCCTTCAAAAGCAATCCATTAGAAGTATGTGTTGTTGTTATTATTAAAAGGTGACATTTATTTAAACCAAATATTAATAAAATGATGCCTAAACAGGGATTCAAACCTGTAACCTCTACAAATACTTTTCCTTAATTTCTATTCACATGTATGTCTCAAACTCTTACGGACAGCCCTCAAAGTGACCACATTTTAACCTTTAATGCAGGTTTAAGAATCCAACCTCCACATACCTATTTGTGGTATGTTCAGTACTGTTAAAAAAGCGTGTGAACCAAGTCTTAAATTAAAGGGTCAGTATAACATATTGCATAAGCCAAAAAAAGCCCCATAAAATAAATGACAGCCTTTTACCTGCTGGTATTACGTTACTATCCTTTGACAGACACACTCTCTCAAAGCTCTAATGTTAGACATTGACAGCTGCGTAACCTGTGTTTACCACGGTAGTTTATCACTGATTGTTAAACAGATTATCAGACATGTGAAAACCAAGCTGGAAAGCCCCGATTATTTAAAGTATGAAATCATTGTGGTAACAAAAAGACTACATTAAAACAATTTCAGCTTGGTTAGCTCTTTGGAGTTAACACAGGATGCTGCATCTAGCGTACAAGGAAAGAATGTATAGATTTGTCTGAACTATCAGATGCCATTAATAGAACACAGAAATTTCCCCACCAATTACTTGTGATTTTCTTATGTTCTGTTGAGTATGTTTTTACATGTCACAACTTGGTAGCTGTAATTAGGGTATCAATGACGTATGCAATGATACAGTGAATCTAGAAACTAGACATATTAAGTGAATAGCAATTGCTGTGTTACATGCGATAGGCCAAGATCTCTTTGTTAGCCATAAAACCTAACAATGTTATTTTAGGTATCAATAAAAACACCTGAACACCATGTTTATACATGGTGTATTTTGGTTGTCATTTTCACTATTAGGTGAAGAGATTATCTTTAACCAGAGAATGCAAATATGACACAGATAAAAGAATAACACTGTAAATTACAACAAGCAACAGCAGCTAAATAAAGTTAAACACAAATTAAATTGCCATGAAGTTTCAAGATAATTTCTTATCTGCGAAATAACCTTTCAAATATTTGAGTTGAAAATGTAGTACATAGTATTGAGTGAATTGAGTAGAGAGATGTAGTGACATCTTGTGGACACATGTTGTACATCTTTATAAAATAAAATGATACGTTTTTGTCATGGCGTAATATCATTCATACATTAAAAAAGCAACATAAGCTTTAGAGTACTGCAGAATCGAGGGATTATTGTGTACTCAGTTGCTAAAACAGGATAACCAACTTTATCCAGTGCTATTGGTTTGGATTGGTTAAAACTGGCTAATAAACTGTGCCACAAAAAACTGTGCCACAATATTTGTGAAAACTGTCATAATGTATGTATTCGCAGCTTACAGTTTAGAGAACCAGAATCTGTAGATTTACAGCATACAAGTCAGAAATGTGAATCATGACCCATTAATTCACAGCATAAAAGTCAGTAATGTGAATCATGGTCCATAAATACACAGCATACAAGTCACAGGCTGTTCCAACTTGCTTGAATTTTATCACAACAAATCATAATGTGACTCTGTAGTCTATATCCCCCCTGTGCCAGTATGACAACGTCTGGGCATGCTCCTGATGAGATGGCGAATGGGGTCCTGGGGGATCTCCTCCAAGACCTGGATCAGGGCATCAGTGAGCTCCTGGACAGATTGTGTGTTCTCAAATAGATTCAGATCTGGGGAGCGTGAGGCCAATCAATGGCATCAATGCCTTCGTCATCCATGACAACATGCTAGCCAAATGAGGCTGGGATTTGTCCTCCACCAGGAGTAACCCAGGGCCCACTGCACCAGTGTAAGGTCTGATGATGGATCTGAGGATTTCATCCCGGTACCTAACACCAGTCATGAATCTGTTGGCTAGCACATGGAGGTCTGTGCGACCCTCCAAGGATATACCTCCCCAGACCAACACTGAACTATCGCCAAACTGGTCATGCTGGATGATGTGGCAGGCAGAATAACATTCACCACGGCGTCTCCACACTCTATTATGTCTGTCACATGTGCTCAGTGTGAACCTGCTCTCAAGGGTGGACCTGCCAATTCTGGTGTTCTCTGGCGAATGCCAATCGAGCTGCACGGTGCTTGGCTGTGAACACGGGTCCCACTAGAGGACGCTGGGCCCTCATGCCACCCTCATGAAGTCTGTTTTGACAGATTGGTCAGAAACATGCCCACCAGCAGCCATTTTGTAGGGCTCTGGCAGTGCTCCTTCGGTTCCTCCTCGCACAAAAAAAAGCAGATAATAGTCCTGCTCCTGGGTTGATACCCTTCTACGGCCCTGTCCAGCGCTCCTCGTGTAACGGCCCGTCTCCTGATATCTCACCTATGCTCATTAGGCTGTGCTAGACTACCTGTGCAACCTAAATGGTCTGCAGGTACAGCCACATGCTACCAGTAGCGACAAAGACACTAGCAAAACTTGAGAAGAATCAGTCTGGAAGAATAAAGAGAAAGCGGTTGTCTGTGTCCACCACCTGCAAAACCATTCCCTTTTTTGGAGGATGTCTAGCTGTTGCCTCTCCAGTGCTCCTGCTGTCACAGTCATTTACACCATAACAACTGACATTGATTCAAAATCACTTATGCTTCCTGGGCAGATTGATGTATCAGTTGAATTGACTTTGTGTTGTACTGTGATGATTACATGTTCCCTTAATTGTTTTTAAGAGTGTACTAATAGCATTAATGAAAATATATAAAAATAAATGATAACACATCACTAGGACAGTAGAGGACCTGCTGGACCTGACGGCCTGCCTGTGGACTGTTGTGGACCTGACAATGGACAACATATATATGAAAATATACGAAAAATATGAAAGAATATGTAGAATAAGCAAAAATTTAGTGACTATTTTACCAAAGAAAATGAAAACCATGAAAAAGAAAGACTTTACTTTTTAAGAGAATATATTGCAAGCTGCACAATTTTCCATTTAATTCCTTGACTATGTGTATGACTTCCTTGACACGTTGTTGGAGGGCCAATGACCACTTCATGAAGGTATTGGGATGTCTTATGATGTTTGTGTGATTAGACATTTCATCACTAAACCTAAATAATTAAAGATGGAAAGATGGCTAAAGTATGCTATAACACACCATGAAAAAGTTTATGATGCACCAATAGTGATTTTCTGCTCATTGATCCCCTCTTTTAGATGAATCACAGTATTGACAAGCCAGATGGTCACTTACCTTTTTATCCCCGATGATGCAGCGTCCGTGATTCCCAAAATTAATTTACATTTGTGATTTGTCAGACCACAGGACAGCTTTCCACTTCGCCTTATTCCATCTTAAATGAACTCAGGCCCAGAAAAAGAGAAGAGTGTTTCTGGATCTTTTTTTTGTCTGGTTTCTTCTTTGCGTGGTAGAGTTTTAACTTTAATACTGACAAAACATGTTCGCTGACAATAGTTTTCGGAAGTGTATTTTTAGTGCAATTTTACATTGAGAAACATTATTCTTAAATTGATGCACAATTATTGCCCGCCCTGTATTTCAGAGTGTGGTGAACCCCTCCTGATTTCCTGAAAGAATCTTCCTCTCTGGGATGCTCTTTTGATAGGCAGTAATGTTACTTTACTGTTGCCAATTAACCTAATTGTTTGCAAGAGGTTCATTTTCTGTTTTGCATAACATTTCCATTAACTCTTTCCTCATGTCCCAGCTTTTTTTGTAACCTTTAGCTGGCATTAAAGTTGATATGTTGCCTTTGTGCTATTTTCTGCTGAATATAGGGTTTAGATCAGGGGTGCCTAAACTAGGGCCCACGGGAGACATTTGATTTGACTGGCCACAACATTCTTTTTTTTTTACATTTTACCCAGCTTCCCAACTTTTTGGAGATGGTGTATGTTTTCATGAAACAAAATAAAATCTCTAAGTGACCCCAATCTCTTGAACATGAATGTGGATGGATACAAATGTATGATGACAAGTGTATGACAAGTGTATCCTATTTTATTGAAATAAAGTTTTGTTTTCAGAAGCCATATTCATTTTTTGGGGGCATATAATGTGGACATACCACAAACCACTTCTGTCTGTTTGTTTATTGCTGTTGCTGTGAGAATAGATATACAGATGGGGACATATTAAATTGTAGGAAAGTGTAGTTAATGTGATATTATTGTCATGAAATGTAATCACAGTAAGCATAACAACGCAAAAGTGTACTAACTGAGACCTACTTTGGCTGAATTGTGAGAAGGTCAAAGAGATACCAATCCTAGTACACAGATGAAACCTCTTTGGGGGATGTGAGGATTAAGTAATGCTGTGTTGATCAGGTCTGAGGACATCTGGTTGGCAAATGATCATTGTCTTGAATGTCTTGAATGGCTCCGCTGTATTCCAGCAAAAAAAATGTCATAAACCATTTCCTCACAGAGGACACTGTACCATCTACAGATAGTAACATCTTGAATATTCCTGCTTGTAAAAACATTCTTCCATAATTTGGGGTTTTGATTTTGTATCACAGTTACAAATAGTTACTAATATGGATATCACTTATCCACCATTTGGTCATGCTTTTTCAATTGCATTTAATGTACCTTTCTTGAAATGCTTTCAAGATCACTGTGGACTGTACTGTGTTACTTTATGGGTTACGGTGGAACAAGTAAAAGAAAATGTAGTGGTGGTAGTACATGTTGCAGTACACGCGGTGAACACTAGAGCACACTGCAACACAGTGTACTTAGTGCACTTTGTTAAAACACCATTTGCATCCGTGTGAATATATGAATATTTATATATGTAGGAAAATGAATACCATTTGTCATATAAATGAATATCTGGGCTCAAATGGGACGTTGGAGAAATGGTGGAGATTATCTTGTTGCTTAATGCTTTAATTGAAGCCTGCAGCTAATTAACTAAGGCTATAATCACCCAAACTTATGAACAACTCCATGATTTCGTCTTCTGCTCTTTCAAATGTGAAGACTAGAATTTGGCCCCGGAAATTAGTGTAAAATGACTATATTATGAAAAACTCTTATCTTCATAATACGTCTGCCCACAACTCACCCATTCTTATATAACTTTGCCCTTTAAAGGAACCCCACTAATACTTTATTATCTGTACAGCACCACAAACAAACCTCCCTGTATTGACATTGTGTTTTAATAATTAAAACTATTAAAATGTCTACAATAAATGTAGATAAAGTTTCATACTAACGTCAATTGGTCACTATGACTACATTTGAACAGCTAGCTCAGTTCTGTTATTGCCCCGACAAAGCCCTGACAAAGTACCTGCAGTAAAAAGATCAGATTGGTCAAAAGACACATTTCCTAAGCAAAACAATTCTGTATTGGGATACCTGTGTAAACGCAAGCAGCCAGGGCCATAGCAACATGCTGCACGAGGACACAGATGCCTAGAACTCTGTAATTTAGTCAATTGTCAAACATTCCTTTTAACTTGCACCATTAGCAGTCAGCTATTCCATGTGATCAAACGAAGTGCATCTATAAGCATACCACTGACCAATACACTTGCCTTCCTCGAGTCAAGTGTACACATTGACTCTGAGATGTCTAACCGTTTAAATAATGACTAGTTAAATACTGTATGTGTGTGAACACTGCCACTCATTGGCGGTGGAGGTCATACTGCATGAGACATGTATTGGGTCCTATGTTGCTGGTATGTGTGAAGTAAATGTTTTTGTGGCATTTTTGTATCTTGCCACCACTAGAGACAGGCGTTGATGAGTGTTACGGTTGCAGAAAAGCCCCTGTTCTTTATAGGTTGGCTAATGATGGTTGGAATGAGCCTAGTGTAAGGAACAAAAATACCTGCCTGATTCTTATTTTTCTCTGGTTTGTAAGTTAGTTCTAGAGGATTAAAAAATATTAAGGAGACTAATCTTTTCATTTAAAATACCTGCCATATTCTAACTTTTTTTCAATGTATGAAATTAATGCACTACTGCAAGTTGGGCTGTAAAGGTTGTCAGTTGAAAAACTGAAATGTATGGTGTGGTAATGTTGTTTTGGAAGTATGTGGATGTTGCAACATTGGAATTACTTTTGTTCGACCGAAGAAAATATTTCCCTGTGATTCTTGTTTGTGTATTTTAGTTAAAATAAACCAATCTTACATGGCCTCATATTCATAGTCAGATATGTTGGTGATATAAAAAACAAGTCTATAAGTAAATAAAAAGAACACACTAGATAACAACGAGAAGACATAGTTAGATAGTTTATTTGTATATAGTGAGAAGTCCTCCCTAACTTAAACACATGTGTGTTCCACTCTTGTGTTACTGTCCTTCCTGCTTGTTTACCGAAGTGGTCGAAGTAAGATAGTAAGCCAAACTCTATTCACTAATGACATGCGAGTCAGTAAGCTAATGTCCTACCTCTAATATTTATTGCATCTTTAACTTCCATGTATTTATGATTACCAGCATGTAGCCTTCACCAAGCATTGTGTTGCTTAGCCATGGCTAACTTGACTGTGTTTATGATTACCAGAATGTAGCATTCACCTAGCATTGTTTTGCATAGCCTTGGCTAACTTGAATGTGTTTATGATTACCAGCTTGTAGCCTTCACCTAGCTTTGTGTTGCATAGACATGGGTAACGTGACTGTGTTTATGATTACCAGCTTGTAGCCTTCACCTAGCATTGTGTTGCTTAGCCATAGCTAACTTGACTGGGCATTTACAAACGTGTATAAATGCATCTCTGGCAAACAATGGGTCACACAGTGGTTGTTTCTATTTGCCCTTTTCCCTTTACTCAAGTAATCCGAATGTGAATGTTTTAATCAGTTGGGTTTCTGATCAAGTGACTGACTTGGTTAGGGCCTTTCCACCTTTTCACACTGAAAAAACCCTTGGTTTTTATTACAGTCTGTTTAATACACAGTTGCATGCTGAAACGGCATCCAACGAGTTAAGAGGCATTTGGTCCTACGTTAGCAGACAACAGGTTTGGTTTAAAAATCAAGATATAGTTTTGTATGGCAAGTGCCTCCACATATTCAACAGCCTATAAGCACAGGCTTCAAGGCTACTAGATACATTGCAGTGAACAACAAAGAACAAAAATAACAGCCATAGTGTTGTACACTAATAACCAAAAAAGAAAAAGTTAGGCACGTTGCAGTTTAAAATTGTTTTGCATAATGTGCATGAATATGAAATGTAAAACACATTTTTCAGAATAATCACGTGGATAAAAAATAACATGTATGTTGATGTTCATTTGCCATCTATTGTGATTGTCCATGAGAGGATGATTAGCCATCAAACTTTCTGGTTGCCCGACAGGCAATAGATTCCACTAAAACATAACAGCAACCCCGGTGATTGGTTATACGCGAAGATAAAAATGACGTACTTGAAATAGTAAAGTCCTTCCCAAGCCTGAATTGTGCAACAGCAGCTCAGCCTTACGCTGCACAAATCACTTGTCGACGCTACATATCGAGTTGATATTATCGACGCAACATTGCTGGGCGCGGGGCTTTGGTAATATAATTACCTTCATCAAGGAGAGCTGGTGCTGCCATCTTTGCCTCCTTTGTTGCCACGGGGGGAAAAAAACGCTATGTTAAATGTAGTTACGCGTTACTTTTACTTTGACCTAAGAAGTATATCTCTAAGGGCCTGTATAATATGTTTACATTTTCTGTGGACAAATGAGACAAAGGTGAATATGTACAAAACAAACACGGCTAGACGAAAGTTTAGGGGAAAAATAAACTTCTGACTGTAGCAGCAGGATGGCTTCTGAATTGTTAAGAGATTCTTGATTAAAGAACTAAGTGCAAGTATTGTTTTTGATTATGGTATATGATTACTTGAGATGATAGCATTGGTCACTTTTGCTGTATTACAATTTATGATTGATAATGTTATATGCTAGCAACCATGCAATACCTGACTATATAATAATACGATAACCCATTAAAAGCGACAAAGGATGTTTCTTAGTTACGTAACACCTTACATTCTACAGCAAGTAACTAAGTAACGCAACTAGTTAAATTATGGAAACTGTAACTGATAACTGTGATTAACTTTCCCCAACACTGGTTGTAACACGATAACACGTGTAATAGTCCAAGGGGGGTGAATCAAGTAATCACTCTCTTATATCCACTGGGTGGATTTTTTTGCCCACTCTTTACACTACTGTTTTGACTGTGTCATTCTACTCCATATTAATGCCCATGGTTTTAGAATGTCCACCAACCCCATACAGGTGTGACGGTTGTGTGTCCACATACTTTCAATCATTTAGTGTCTATGTCCTGTTGTTACTGCATGGTGCTTACCAGCTGTCATGCCCTGACAGGGCAGGACTAATTGTGTGGCCTCTAGCCCTCTCTATGCCGTTGTGGGCTCCCCAGTCAGAGCAGCTGCATTCAGTTGACTCTGATTGGGGAGCCTACTTAGGTTCAGTTTGCACCACACCCGGTGTGGTTTATTGTTTGTTTGCTTGTCTCAACAGCTCACGGTTTGGCGGGGGGCTATCCCGGGGGCTATCCCGGCTACCTGGGATGCCATGGCTGGTACCTGAGGGGAGATCCAGGCAGTCCGAGTATCTGTCCCTGTCTGCGCTGACCGCGGGCTCCCGCCTGTCTCCCTGGGAAGGGAGCAGGCTAGCCAGGCATCCCGGGTTGGGGCCTGGTAAACAGGCAGCCCGTGGGAAAGCGCCTGCTCATCGCACCACCGGTGCCAAGGGTCCTGGGAAGCGTCCACGTCCGGCCCTCGTCCCAGCACCTGCTTCACGTCAGACCCTCGTCTCGGCACCTGCTCCACGACCGGTCCACGTCCCAGCACCTGCTCCACGTCCGGCCCTCGTCCAAGCACAAGCTCCACGACCGGCCCACGTTCCTGCACCTGCCCCACATCAGACCATGGTCGTTCCGGCTCCAGCCCGGAGACACATTCCAGCTTCAGCCCCAGCTTCCCGTGTCCTGCCCCCAGGGCCAGCTTCCCGTGTCCTGCTCCCAGGGCCAGCTTCCCGTGTCCTGCCCCCAGGGCCAGCGTCCCGCTCCCTGCCCCTAGGGCCAGAGCCCCGCTCCCTGCCCCGAGGGCCAGTGTCCCGCTCCCTGCCCCGAGGGCCAGTGTCCCGCTCCCTGCCCCGAGGGCCAGTGTCCCGCTCCCTGCCCCGAGGGCCAGTGTCCCGCTCCCTGCCCCGAGGGCCAGTGTCCCGCTCCCTGCCCCCAGGGCCAGGTTGCAGTGCCCAGCTGAGACGCCGCCGGTGATGTGCCCA
>JACXGK010001229.1:34685-74749 GCA_016801125.1 Novumbra hubbsi | reverse complement strand
TGTTACCTCAGGTATCTCAGCACCTGTTACCTCAGGTATCTCAG
This sequence comes from Novumbra hubbsi, assembly GCA_016801125.1. Classification (NCBI taxonomy): domain Eukaryota; kingdom Metazoa; phylum Chordata; class Actinopteri; order Esociformes; family Umbridae; genus Novumbra; species Novumbra hubbsi. Next base: position 74,705 of record JACXGK010001229.1, on the reverse strand, counting down.
CACCTGTTACCTCAGGTATCTCAGCACCTGTTACCTCAGGTATCTCAGCACCTGTTACCTCAGGTATCTCAGCACCTGTTACCTCAGGTATCCCAGGTCTTAATATCTCTAATTAGGGGTTTGCAAAAAACAGGAGTGGAACTGGCTTCGAAACCAACACAAAACTATGTTCCAACATATTATGATGGTGAAAATGATTCAGTAATGATTGGGTGGGTAAGTTCGCACAAGGCCCTTTTCCTCATTTAACCCATGTAATGTGAAGATCCACATTAGGTCATCTCAATAGAGTTATATTTTGTATAAAGTTATATTTTGTATAATAACATCAACTAGAGTTTTCTATTTATGTTGATGATTAAAAATGTGACTCTACTTTTCTCATGTAAATTACTAGCCTTGGCAGGTAATGTAAGAGAATAACAAAATTGGTTTGTAGGTAAGATGAGAGAATAACAGATCTATTAGTGTAAGTATGGTGAAAAGATTACAGATATATAACAGCTTTAAGGTGTGTGAATAATAGATATATAACAGATATAAGGTGTGATAATAACAGATATACAGCTCCCTGTTTACATTCCAAAACATGTTAAAAAGAAACATTTTGATTGAGGAACATGGGTTATAACAGTATAACCCATCTAGTTCTGGGGTCCACTGTGTTTCCTTCACCCATTTTCCCCCAAAATGATATCCGATTTATGATTAAAGCATTGCTTAAAGCATTGCTTTATGTTCCAGCGGAAACATTTGATGCCATTTCTATTTCTCTATGCACGCGATTGAGCAAGATTTTTCCATCCTAATTGGGTTTCCATTCTCAGTGGCTCAGTGTCGCAATTCAAATCTTTTTAGGACAAGTATGTTGTACTCTGAGCAAGTGTTTTGGATAGTTTCCACACAGTAAAAGGTTTGTAATTACATATTTTATAGTCGGCTTTGCACATTTTTACAAATGGTACCAATAGCTTTGACCAATCAGAATGCTGCACTTTAATAAAAAACATACCCACACATACAGTTTAGGTTTGTTTCATCTTAGTGTCTCGTTTCTGTCACCAGGGAGGTGGAGACTGCCCAGAAATGAGCATTGGTGCCATCAAGATTGCACTGGAGATCTCCTTGCCCGGGTCCTTTATTTATGTCTTTACAGATGCCAGATCCAAAGATTACAAACTAACACACAAAGTCCTGCAGCTCATCCAGCAGAAGCAGTCTCAGGTACAGCTGCAAAAAAAGAGAAGTTTTTATATAAGAAGACTGAATGCCTCTTTGTCTGTAGTCTGGTTCATTTGTCTGTTTGTGTGTAGGTCGTGTTTGTGCTGACAGGGGATTGTGATGATCGATCTCACATTGGGTACAAGGTCTATGAAGAGATCGCCTCCACCAGCTCTGGGCAGGTGTTCCATCTGGACAAGAAACAAGTCAATGAGGTGAGTCAGTCTTATTAGAATTAGACCAGTCATCTAGCATGCATAGAGTCAGCTTTGTTTGAAAGCCTAAATGGATTTGTACCTTTCTGTCAACCCTATTGGAACAATACCTAGAAGTCAAGCCAAATGGTCCACAGAATGCACATTCCCCTGCTTAGACGTTGCATTAGTCAACCAATGTTTTCATATGTGAACAATATGTGCTTGGCAGTCGGTGAAAACGAATATTATGTTCGTGGTCTGTGTCAGTCAGTAAGGTGAGACGTAGTCTCTCCAGGAGCACACCTCCACTAAGAACTTCTGTGTAACAGGATGTTGATTTAATTGTGTGCTCTCTCATTCGTCTCTTATGCTGTAGGTGTTGAAATGGGTGGAGGAGGCGGTGCAGTCATCCAAGGTCCACCTGCTGTCCACAGACCATTACCATGGGATCAGCAACACCTGGCAGATCCCATTTGACCCCAGTTTGAAGGAGGTCACTGTGGCCCTCAGCGGCCCTGGACCTGACATCGAGATATACAACCCCTTGGGTAGGCCACTGGACAAAACAGAATACCCCTGTTCCCTTTATAACCACCTTTCACTGGACCTCGTATTGTCCGCCCACTGGTCTGGCACTGGACTAGCTGAGGGCTTTTATCATGTACTTTAGCTTTATTTTAGATGAAATTTATTTTGGAAAATGTTGTCGCTTTAGCTTACAGTTGCTAGTTTGGTTGCTGAGACAAATTGCTTTTTTTCAAACAGGGAAGCTTGTTGGAACAAACGATATTCTGACGGAACTGCTGCATATTCCAAACTCTGCCAGGGTTGTCAACATCAAGGACCCGGTGCCTGGAATGTGGTCCATAAAGGTAAACAATGAATTCTTGACTCAACACACAGAAATGACTGTACCGAACATTCTTGGATTTCTTTTGATGGTATTTGAAAAAACCTTATTTAAGTAACTGAAATAAGAATTATAAAATACATTTAATAGAACATTAAAGAAGATATTAGCACAATAAAACTATTTCTTAATATCATTAAAATAAACAGGCACATTACATTAAAATACCGGTTGGCGCGATTGGGAACAGACACACCTTTGCATCCAAAATAGCTCAGTGTATTCAGTAACAATGACAGTTCATTTTGAAATAGATCAACTGGGAATCATCGGAAATAAGAAGATATGTTATCTCTGGTTGAGTTCAATGTGTGCATCCACTGGGCTAGAAGTTGAACCAGTGTGGAAATGATTGACATAATGGAGACCGGAGTACGTTCCCTGTCTTGCAGGTGTTTCTTCAATGTCAATCTCTTGCTGAGCTCTCAAGCTGTCTCACTGAAACCTGTAAAACAGAGGATTGAAAGGGCGGGGATTTGTTTTTGCTACCTAGGGCTATCTTGTTGCTTCAGATTTGACTGATTTGTTTTAAATTGCTTTGAAGTAGCCTACAGAATTGTTTTGAATTCTGTATATTGTTTGAGTCTTTTGCTAATGCATTGCATAGTTTATGAGCACTGTTATGTTTTAACGATGAGGGAACGTCGTTTTCATAGAATACCGTCATTGTGCCCTTAAAGACATTATTTTTATTAAACAAGCACCATTCTCCAGAGTATCACAAAGAGCAAAGGCGAAAAAACCCTACACAGAAGTTTGAGATCTGCAGCCAGAGATCTGCAGCCACTCTGAAACCCCTACTCTATAACTGTGTCTCTGTGTTTCCCAGGCCATCCAGGGGCTTTAGGTGAATGGTTTGGGGGGTTGTACTCTGGCCATGCTGTGTGGTTCACTTCTGAGTAAAAACGGAGAGAAAACGTTTGATCCTTTTTAATCTGTTGTAATTGGGTGCTGCTGTTTGTGTTGAACGGAGGGTGGGTTCACACCACAATCCTCAACATCCCTGATGCCTGGCCCAGACGTCTGTTCTTGGTGTGTGTGTGTTTTTTTTGTGTTTGTCCAGTGTTTACTTGGGATACTCCAGGACTTTCCTTAGAATTCATGACCTTAGCGTTAAGCACATCTTGGCTTTATACTCTGTAGGGTTTTATGGTCCATGATAATAGTTCAGGAAGGTTGTAATTTGAAAACAACCCAGAGGGATACAGTAGGTTGTAGCTGCAGTGGCTGCCAGCCTGGTCCGCTGTGGCTCTCCTCTCATTGTCTCTCTCTCACTCTCTCTCTGTCTCCCTCTGTCTCTGTCTCACTCTCTCTCTCCCTCTCTCTGTCTCTGTCTGTCTCTCCCTCTCTCACTCTGTCTGTCTCCCTCTCTTTCTCTCTCTCTGTCTCTGTCTCACTCACTCTCTCTGTCTCTCTCTGTCTCTGTCTCACTCTCTCTCTCACTCTCTCTCTCTGTCTGTCTCTGTCTCTCTCTGTCTCTCTGTCTCTCTCTCTCACCCGGTCGTTCTGCTGTCTTTCTCCCTGTCTCCTTCCTTGTCTGTTGTTCTGTCCCAGTCCGTCTGTCTCCCCCTGTCTGTCTCTCTCTCCCTGCAGAAAGCAGTCCAGTCCTCTGGAGCTCAAAGAACACATTGAATAATAAAAGAAATGGGGGAGAACAGCTGGACTGTATTTTGAAGTGACTCTGGAACTGCATTGAGCTTAGGGGGGCTGTCTCTTGCCAAAAGAAAGAGAATGAAGAAGGTTTTTGATATGGGACAGTTTCAGTGATTCAAGATGTTCTGATCCAATAAAAGAAAAACTCCCCGGAAAGCCGGGATTCTCCGTCCATCTCTCTGGGGTATCCGTAGGATACTGGTTACATTATTCATCATCAGACTGGCAGTCCAAGAGGCAACTGTTAATATATGACCCTGGTTAGGTTCCAGGTCAAAATGGTCCAATTTTGAAGCTCGGCCCCACAATGTCTTTCTCTCGTTAGGGTGTGTTTAGTCCAGGGACACAGGCAGGGGAGATGGGGTTGTGCTGTAGTGTGTGAGAATGAGTTTGGGGGTGGGGGCTGTGACTGATGGACTGAGAGCTGTGACTCATGGACTGGGGGCTGTGACTCATGGACTTAAAGTAAATTCTAAATGTAGCAAGGATGGTGTGTGTGATGCGGAGCTAGGTGGCCTAATTACTATCTGTCTGAGGGAGGCTCTTTTATCTTTGTTGAAACAGGCTTTTTAGAGTGTCAATCTCCCAGTTCTGAGACAACATATCTTCTAATTTCCGATGATTCCCAGTTGATCTATTTCAAAATGAACTATCATTGTTACTGAATACACTGAGCTATTTTGGATGCAAAGGTGTGGATGTTCCCAATCGCGCCAACCAGCATTTTAATGTAATGGCTGAGAGCTGATTTGAGGACTGCTTCAAAGAGCTTCATGATGAGGAACCCATAAAGCCAGCTCATCTTCTCTGATTACTGTACTCATGTTTGTCAAATGAAAGCGTGACTGTCAGACTGACTTGAACATATCGTTGGGGAGTTGTACGTCTTGCTATGACTTATCGTCTGACTTTTGTGGAAATAACCTGCTATTTGCTGCTTAATGTTGAATGACACAGAAAATTGGTTTGCATGGTTGTTTTCGAATGGCTATAGTTTCTCCGCTTGTGCTCGGATGCTGCACTTAAAGTACAAGATCATCTCTGCATTGCACAAATTGGCTAAAAATATTTAATAGTAAAAGCTTTGTTTCTCTTGAATTTGATGCCAACCGTGCTAATACAGAAATCCACAGATCATCACAGTTATGTTTTATATTTTTGCTTTAAAGGGGAGTGGACACAGTTTTCCCTCCAATGCTTTGTTAGTAGGAATTCGAAGGAAGACTGATGAAGTGTTGACATGGAGGTGAAGGCGGGTGACAGGTTTTGAGCCTTGGCCTTAAAGCAGTTAATTCAAAACTCACGCTTTTTTAGGTTCGCGTGTCAAGTCAACTTTATTCGAATTTACTCAAAGCAACTCTAGGAAAACAGATGCTTTCATTCAAACTACTTTTAATGTGATCACACAGAGTTTTACAAAGGAGAACCAGCCTGAAGGAAGTTTTCCCAAGCAAAAGACACACTTTCTTGCTCACAAGTAAAGTAATTTGGCACAGTGCCCGCCTTCGACCTGTCTTGACCAATTAGAGGTAGTATTTGTAAACTTACAGAAATGGAGAATGTAAGGACATGTAATCGATATCCAAAATAGATGACATCAGGACCTGTAATTGATTTACAAAATAGTATGAACTGACCAATATGTTTTCAAAAATATACATGCATACTAAAATTATGTAAATAACTATATTTATGAATTTATCAATAGGGCGTAATACAAATAACTGTGTGTATTCATTTATCAATAACGCATATAGATAGGCATAATACAAATAACTGTGTGTATTCATGTATCAATAGGGCATATAGATAGGCATAAAACAAATAACTGTGTGTATTCATGTATCAATAGGGCATATAGATAGGCATAAAACAAATAACTATATTTATGCATTGATCAATAGGGCATATAGATAGGCATAAAACAAATAACAAGATGTATGCATTGATCAATAGGGCATATAGATAGGCATAATACAAATTATCCTGTTCAGCCTCCAGCAGGGAGACACATACAGCTCTGGAAAAAATAAGAGACCACTGCAACTTTTTCTATCCTTTATACAAAATATTTTAAGAGTAGTTTTGAATGAGTTCAAAGTGGTCTTTTATATTGACCCCTTCTGTTTCTCCAAATGTTCCTTTTCAAAGAAAGAAATAAAAAGGTTCTTCCAGAGGTGTATGTGCATCGAGCCAGGATTGACCACAACTCTGACCACAACTCTGACCACAACTCTGACCACAACTCTGACCACAACTCTGACCACAACTCTGCACAATCATTGGGTTTCATGAGCTTTATGCAAACTTGAAGCTGAAAATAATTGACAGAACCTGACCCCTTGGAGGGCAAGCTGTAGCTTTTGCAATAGCAAAACGGTTGCTCTGAAACCTAATGTTTATTTGTAGGTGATCTAAACCACATAAAAAATAACACTAATAATACCTACAGGTAAGAACTTTGTTGTGGGTTTTGCCTCATGTATTGTGCATACGATTAATACTAACATCAAACTGATCTGAAGCTGATTCTAACCTTTAACTTCTCTCCAGACATCAAGTGAGGGCAGGCACTCTGTACGAATATCCGGTGTAAGTACTGTTGACTTCCGGGCTGGATTTTCCAGGAAGCCCACCCTGGACTTCAAGATGACCTCTAGTCGACCCGTTCAAGGTCAGTAAGGCTAGACTTGAGATGGCGAGATACTCACTATTCCATTTTTAAGTTTATAGGAAATGTTCTTTATGGTTCTTCATCCCTTTTCAAGAGTTATGAATTTAACAGTGGGCCCTCTCTTATCATTGTTTTCCTCCTACCTCCAGGTATCCCAACCTACATCTTGTTGAACACAACTGGGCTGTCCCATCCAGCACACGCAGATAGGCTGGAGCTTCTGTCAATCACAGGCGGTGTGATTAAAACCCTCCCAGTGCGATACTACCCTGACACTGGTAGGGGTAGCACCTCGACAGGAAGCATCTGGAACATCACAGAATTTGTCCCGCCCAATGAGGCCTTCTTCCTACGGGTCACAGGATATGACATGGATGGCTTCCTGTTCCAGAGGGTCTCCAGTGTGTCCTTCTCCAGTATTGTTCCTGGTTAGTGTCTCTGACTTTACAGTCATCTTTGGCAGTGACAGGGATTTCTGTTTTTCCAGTAATCATTTATAAAAAAGACTAGAAAATGTCGATGTAATTAAATACAAATGTACTACTACATTTATAAATCCGAGGTTTAATAATTAACAGATGTTTTATGTTCCAGGATGCTGTAAATATATATATATATATATATAAATATATATATAGTAATTATAGTAGATATTATTTATATACTAATCAGGAAATCTACTGATTAACGTAAGCAGGGAAGGGGAAAATGAGTCGCTGTGGTTAAAGAAATGTAAAATAAAGATTGGACTGCTGTTTCACTTAGGGAAAATACAAGCCTTGCTCTTGTCAAAGCAAAATGACCAGCTGAACTAGATACATGAATAACTCTGAACTACACAACAGAACTTCACTGTGTTCATGGAAACAACATTGTTAATGGGACCCAGAGGAATTTCCTGGCTTGACAGTAGCTTGACTAATGTCTGTAAACTCTTGGATTATTATTTTTCACTGATCTTTGGCTTTCCAGTTTGTCAATCCTATCATTGCAACATTGAAGGCTGTTCAATCCCCTTGACTCATATAGCTTGGATGAATAGCTAAAAGGCTTCTGGAGAGAAAAGTTGACTTATTGGCAGGGAAAAATCCATCAGCATATTCAAGAGAATCCCTTAAGATGTTGACCACGTTATTTGAGTCCTTTCTCACCAAATTATCATGTTTTCAGTTTCCATCTTGAAAGAAGACTATGGCCCCAAAATGTATATTCTAAATACATGCTCAAAATAAATGCAAAGCATGATTGACTTAACTGAGTTCCCTCTTTTCCGCCCCATCAGATGCCCCCAAGGTTGTGATGCCCTCCACCACCCCAGGATACTACCTCCAGAGAGGGGCCATATCCTGCCAGATCGACAGCCTCATCCCTTTCACCCAGCGCTTCACCCGAGAGGGGAAACGCCTCGGCATCGACCAGCTTTTCAGGTAACACCAGACTCCATTGGACTTAAGAGAGGGAGAAGGTGAGTGATCTGGAATGGTCGGTGGCAAACTGTTAGGACAACTGGGTCAGAGCATTTCTGAAATGGCAAGGCTGGTGACGTGGTCCAAGGAGGGTCAAACCACAACCGGCAACAGAGTGGACCCCAAGGATCATCCATGCACAGGGCCAACGGAGCCTATCGCGCCTGGTCTGAACCAACAGAAGGTCTACTGTGGCACAATGCACAGAAAATGTTTATGATGGTTATAGTAGGAATGTGTCACAACACACAGTGCATTGCACCTTGATGCGTAAGGAGCTGCTTGGCTGTAGACCAGTCAGAGTCTACAATGGGTATGGGACTGGACCTTGGAGCAGTGGAAGAAGGTCGTCTGGTTCGATGAGTTTATTTTACATCATGTGGACAGGTGGACATAATGTAGTGGCTCAGTATATCATGGCACAGAATATTATGGCCCAGTAAGTCATCTCACAGTATATAATGGCACAGAAAATCATGGCACAGTATATCATCTCACATTATATCATGGCACAGTATATCATGGCACAGTATATCATCTCACAGTATATCATGGCACATAGTATCATGACACAGTATTGTTTCTGTTTTTGTTTCTTTGTCAGTGAGTCAGCCAACGTGTTGTGGGAGCTGGGTCAGGTGTCTCTGAAAGATGAGGGCTTCTATGAGTGCATTGCCATCAGCATTGCTGGAACAGGCCACTCCAGAACCTTCCTGGACGTCTCAGGTAGGACCAGTACTGACACCTAACCCTTCAGTGGTACACTCTGAATGAATCTTAACTGTCTGGGACCCAAAAACATTGACATACATAAACGTATCTTACTTTCTGGTCCCCAGGGACTAGCACATCTGATTTTCCGCCTTTTTAGCCCATTATTAGTGTGTTTGCACAGCAATAGGAATGAATGAAGTTAAAAGAGGTAGCTAGGGAAGCAAATGTACTTCCTGCTCAATGTGACAGAGACACGTATACCCCCCGGATAGCTTGGTTAAGTGAAAAATACGATCAATTGCCCACAAGATGTGTGTTAACGTGCATGGTCATCTTGCTGATATAACACTAATAGTGGTGCTGATACTTCTAGACTGATATCTTCAGATAAAGACTGGGAAAGAGAGGATTGAAGCAAGGAAGGAGTGGATGCCAGCCAACTGCCAAAACACATAAATACAATACATTATCACAAAATAGTCACGAAACACAGTGGAACCTCCGGAGGACTTTTTTAGTCATTGCTTTCCCCTGTTTATATCTACTGCACACAAAGCAGCCTAGGATAAGATGACAGAATATTTCAGTTTTTGTCCGTCTCTCTGTCTTTCTTGTACTCCATGCCTCTTTACCTCACACCCCCCCTCTTTCGTTCTCCCTCTTTTTTCCCATCTATCACTCCCTTTCTCTCACCCCACAGAGCCCCCTCCAGCCATCACAGTGGACGGAAACGTAACTGTGACTCCAGGCTCCAGAACTGTCCTGACCTGTCATGTGGTCAGTACGGTCCAGTTCAACCTGACCTGGCACAGAGGGGGTGTGGACGCCCGACTGGACCCTAACCTTCACCCCTTGGCCAACCTCTCCCTGGAGATACGCACTGTTGGCATTGACACTGCCGGGTGGTATGAGTGTATTGCCGCCAACGAGGGAGGAGTCTCTACGGAACGCATCTACCTCACCGTGCAAGGTGGGTTATTTATAGTTATATAGAATTTATATATACAGCGGGTGAAATAAGTATTGAACACTTCAACATTCTTCTGACTAAATATAAGTTATGTGTAATAATGTGAAATGACAAGGGAAAAGGTATTGAACACGCTTACTGATATTTATTTAATACTTTGTACAGAAGCCTTTGCTGGTAATGACAGCTTCAAGACGCCTCCTGTATGGAAAAACTAGTCGCATGCATTGCTCTGGTGTGATTTTGGCCCATTCTTCCACAAAACAGTCTTTAAATCTTAAAGGTTCCGTGGGCTTTGATCTTCAGTTCTTTCCATAGATTTTCAATGGGAATTAGGTCAGGTGATTGGCTAGGCCATTCTGGCAGCTTTATTTTATTTCTTTAAAACCATTTGAGAGTTTCCTTGGCTGTGTGTTTGGGATCATTGTCTTGCTGAAATGTCCACCCTCATTTCATCTTCATCATCCTGGTAGATGGCAGCAGATTTGTGTCAGGAATGTCTTGGTAAATTCGCCCATTCATCATCCTGAAATTATGAGTTTGCCAATACCATTTGCTGAAAAGCAGCCCCACACCATGATGTTCCCACTGTTGGTATAGTGTTTTTAGGGTGATGTGCAGTGCCATTTGTCCCCCAAACATGGTGTGTATTATGGCATCCAAACAGTTTTGCTCTCATCTGACCACACGATATTCTCCCAGTATTTCACTGGCTTTTCCAAATGTTGTGCAGCAAACTTTAAACGAGCTTCAACATGCTTTTTTTCAGCAATGGAGTCTTGCGTGAGCATGCATACAGGCCATTGAGGTGGAGTGCATTACTTACTGTTTTCTTTGAGACAACAGTACCAGCTAATTTCAGGTCTTTCTGAAGCTCTCCACAAGTGGTCATTGGCTCTTGGACAACTCTACTGATTATTCTTTACACTGCTCTGTCAGAGATCCTGCGAGGAGAACCTGGTCGATGAAAATTTATGGTAAAATGATTGTCTTTCCAGTTCCGTATTATGGCCCCAACAGTGCTCACTGGAACATTCAGAAACTTAGAAATGCACCTGTAACCAATGCCATTGTTATGTTTTGCAACAATTAGGTTGCGAAGGTCTTGAGACAGCTCTTTGCTTTTACCCATCATGAGTTGTGTCTTGTGTGACAACTTGGCAATGAGACCTTTTTGTAGGCCATCAGTTGGGACTGAAACAGCTGATATTAATTTGCGCTGACAAAGGGGCTGGATACATTTTTAATTGCTGATAGATTTCAACTGTTGTCTTGGCTTTCCATGCCTTTTTGCACCTCCCTTTCTTCATGTGTTCAATACTTTTTCCCTGTGTCATTTCACATTATTACTCATAACTTAATTTCTGAACACATTTGTTTTGGTGTCTTTGTATGTATGTATTACTTGGGTTGTTACCAACATCTGGTAAACATTACATATCAATAGCACCTTTGGAAATATATTTAGTGAGAAGAATGGTGTTCAATACTTATTTCACCAGCTGTATATATAAATACAATGCTATATGTGTCTTTGAGCCCGTATTCATTTACACCCTTTTTTGCATCCATGTAGCATCTACAATTCTAGTAGGAATGGAGCACAGCCTTAACAGACATACCTCTGTGTTCACAGCCACTAGGGCAGTCATCAACTTCAGCTGGTGAGCGTTTCATTACGAAATGAATGCATCAGTGCCTCATTGACTTGTTAATACTTAGCCTTTACAATTCTTTAAGCTTTGCGCCTCTTGTCCAAATCATTCAGAAGTGATACCCAGTACTATAGGATACATTTTTTTCTGCTTTAAACAACTCATGGGAAATTGCATAAACAAATATATGTCACAATCATATATGACAGATTCTTTAAGAGTACTTGTTGTTTCTATTCTTAACAATCAAAGCATAGAATGTCTGTAACTCAATACATTTAATAAAATATACATTTAATTTTTTTTACTATTGAAATCTACCCAAAACCATACATGCATTAATGTGACAACAATAGGTTTCATTAAATGCATTTGCAAGCAACATGTGAAATCCAAACAGCAATAACAGTCAGTTGTACAATGTTGGTTAACAATGTGCACTGTAGTGACTACAATATCCTGCCTCCTTTGTTGTAATTCACTCTTGGGTTGACTGGGGGTGGGGGCGTATTTTAGACGCTTGCATTCCTTTGGAAATGAAATCAATTTAGGAGTAAAAATCATACTTTGAGCTTGGTAAAGATAAGATTATGTGTGTAGCTCAAATCCCTGTGATTCAGGTGTAGCTGTGGGTATGCAAGCAGGGAGTTGTGGGATGTGGAGAGACAATGGCTTTGTGTTAGTAGTGGTTGTTTTGGGAAGAAAGGATATTATTGTGACAGCACACTGTGTGTCATTAGTACAATGTATATACTTTGTCATGACAACCTAGACAGATGGATGTGCTCTGCATGTATGCCTGTATCATCTTCTGGCTTATTTGGTCATCTGGATGACAGACAATTTTATTAAAGCTGTTAGAATTATTTTTTGTTATTTTCATTTTAAGTGATACGCTTGACTTATTTCACAGATGAACAACTTAGTTAAAATCATGGTAAATACGGTTATATTTTACCCATTGATGGTAGTTTCATCTTAATTGGATGGATTCCCCCTTTAACTACACATGTTTGTGGTTGATAGCCCTGGTGTGCATTTGTTTATGTTCATTTATGTGTGTCTGTCTCTCCACTTCACACTGTTTTTGATAGACTGCATTTACACCGCTGGGGAAAGAAACTGGGGAACGGAGCTCTTAGCAACGCAACCTAGCTGCTCCATCACATTCCTGACTCTCCACCCACCCTGGCCCTTGTAAATCACCCCGAGGCTTTATGGGATGTGGGAAATGGATGCAAGCCCTGAACTCATTGCTTGCCGATCCTGGCTTTTCCATCAGAGCGGCAAAACAACTCTCAATCATCTGGTTACAGTACAGTCCATCTCCTCTGTTATGAGCCAGAATCCATCCAGGACCAGCCAGGAGGTGATGAGGATGCAACAGAACAGAGTTGTTTAATATGATTTTCTCTCCATTTCTCTACCAATTGTATGAAATAAATTTTTTTGTTCCAGTCCTTTCAAATTGCAGCCTGGGTTGCATATCCTCCAATACATGCCTTACCACACTGTGACGCTTTCTATCACATTATTCGCTTGACCTCGACATCTAATGGATTACAGAACAAGGAAATCCCTGTTGATGATGCCTCAACATGCAGTGCTGGGCCAACATACTCCATCTTTATGGCACCGCTGGCTACGGTGGTGTTAGAACAGCCTTGGCTCGAGCCTAGGCTAGTGGAAAAATCTGTATTGCTGCACCACTCAAGTCGCATTCCATATTATTTCAATGACTTTCCCAATATACCCCTTTCGATTGAAATGCTAAGGCGCAACTCTATCACTGAGAGAGAAAAAGAGAGAGGAAAAGAGAGTTTCACAGTGTTAGTGCCCGGATGGCTTTGCATTGTACGAGCTTGGTGTGGGAAAGGCAAGGCATTCATCACGCTGTAATGACTCTGGCTGAGATTTATAGTGGAGCTGAATGGTGTTTTGGTTAGGCTTACTGTTTAAACGGGCAGGGGAGACGAAGCACAGGGGGAATGATATGTTTCCGAAGACACCCTTCAACTCTGGCATGGCAAAATGGAGTGATAGACTTCCTTTTTTAATATCTCTTTTCCTGCGTACAAATCTCCCACTTTACCACCCCCAGACCATCACATCGCCTCCACCATTCTTCATAGATGGCGTCCAGCACCCTTCCAGTTTCTTCTAATTTGGTCTGCATCTCACAAATGCTCTTCTTTGAGATCTTAACACTTTTGTACTAATATTCCTCTGTCCAGTGTCTGTGTTATTTTGTCTTATCTTAATCTTTTCCTTTTAATCTTTTCTTTCTATTGGCCAGTCTGAGCCTAGAATGCTGTAATCCCAGATTTGCTTTTTTACTGTTGACATTTCTGGCCTGTTTTAGAACCCACAATTGCTGATGCTCCAGATACACAACTAGTCTTAAGAAGTTTTATTGCTTCTGTAATTAACAGAAACATAACATGCCGTTTGTAACACGGGACTGATGGTTGAGCCTCTGTATGCCAGTGTAGATATTCCATTCAAAATCTGACTTTGGCAGCTTCGTTAATCATTTACAACATTATCAATGTCAACACCAGGGGTTTGGAGACCCTGCTCCTGAGCAACTGTCCCGGTGGATTTCATACCATGCGTAATTTTGCACATATAATAATTCTACTTTACTGCTGTACCCATCCTAAAGACCCTTCTTTGATCCAGTGAGGCGTGATTCATCATGCAACAAGAGATTCTCACATTCTCTCTCTCTTCCTCATCTCTCTATCCCAGGGGTGTCAAACCGGTTCCATTGAGGGCCGAGTGTATCGTTTCCCAATTTTGTTTCAGCCGCTTTCTCTCTGCCTTCCTCCCTGTCTCCTTCCTTTTCTCAATCCCTCCTTGTCTCCCTCATTCTCTCTTTCTCTCTCTCCACTTCTCTTACTTGTCTCTGTGTTTGTGTAACAGCTGTCCCAGGGCCTCTACTGCGTTTTAATCACCCCCCGGTCCATGTCCATCCTAGTTATTACGCCAGGTCTTTGAAGTGGGCCTGGTCTGCCGACACAGGACAGCAGTGGGCAAAGACCGGCTAAAGACAGGCCTGGTCCTGACACATAAAGGCTACTGAATAAGACCCAAAGTATGTCTCCCTTTGTTCTATAGAACACACCCTGTACTCTGATTGGTAGCACCGGGTGACTGACAATACAAGGGGATAGACAGTTGAGGTAACAGAAAGCTTTCTGCTACCTCAACTGTCTATCCTCTTCTAGTGTCAGTAGAGGTGCAGGTGAGCAGGGACAGAGCAGGGACAAAGCAGGGACAAAGATATAGAACCCTGCTTTATATCTAAAAAGGGGTTATACCATTAGACAAGGCATGGACATCCTGAAGGGCCAGTAATATTTGCCATTGAATTATTTAGCTCCACAGTGTTATTTGTTATGATTTGTTCTGTGGTAATGTTGTACTATGACAGTAAATCCTATCTCTTTTGGGATGTATTTAGACCCCTTCACTTTCTCCACATTGTGTTGTGTTATAACTTTAATGTATATTGGTTAAAAATATATATATTTTGCCATAAATCTAGACCCAATACTCAACCCTGTTGAGTACCCAATACTCAAAATATACTATACTCAAAATATATATTTTGCCATCAATCTAGACCCAATACTCAACCCTGACCAAGTAAAATTCTATTGATGGGTTATGTTTTTGGGCCACACAGCTCTATATAAGGCCACTCTGTATGGTTAAGTGGTTTGAAGAGGGGCACGGTTAAGTAAAGATGGCATATAACGCCTCAATGACCATGAGGAAAATATTATCTGGTCTGAAGAGACCAAAATACAACTGTTAGGTCTAAATACCAGATGTGTATTTCTTGTTATCTGTCTATCTATGAAAAGGGTGTTATGGCGTTATGGTGTTTTGATGTTATATAAAATTATATTGAGTATGTTCTGGTAATTCAAAAAGCTTTACTTAATATTGTTGAAGAAAACATAAAACCTGTCAATATTTGTTAATTACAAGTATTAAGTATTTATCTTCACAAGAAACTAGGAAATAGGCAGATAAAATAACGTTTAATAACTACATATAAAAGGTCTTGACCAATCAAGTAAATTTTTGATTTCAGATATTCACATGAAAGGAAGTGATTTCACCCATTTCTGCTTCATAGGTGAGAGCATTCCAGTGCATCAGAAAATACAAGAGCCAGCTTGGTATAATCCCCCTTACAGTGGGAGCATCATGCTATGGGGATACTTTTTAGCGGCAGGTACTAAGAGCGGCAGGGACTAGTTGATCAGTATTTTGGTAGGGATAAAAATGCCTTTAAGGAACCTGATCCAGAGTGCATTGGACCTCAGGATAGGGCGAAGGCTCATCCTTTGATAATGACCCGAAAGCACACAATCAAGACACTAACCACAATGTTGAAGTGGCTTTGGACAAGTCTGTGAATATCCTTGAGTAGCCCAGCCAAAGCCTACACTTGATCCCCTTTGAACATTTGTGTTACTGAAGTTTATTGTTTATCAATGCTTCATATACAATCTGACAGAGTTTAAGAGGATCTGCAAGAAAGACTGGAAGAAAATACCAAAATCCAGGTGTGCAAAACAGGTAGAGGCATGCTCAGGAAGACTCAAAGCTATGACTTAATAAAGGGTCTAAATACATATTTAAATGAGGTATTTCCAATTTTTCAGTATATTGGCACAGTATATTTGCACTAAAATGTCATGCAATAAAATGGCAATTAGTTACTTAATAATAATACAATGTGATTTTCTGGATTTTGGTTTTAGATTCCATCTTTCACTGTTGAAGTGTACCTATGAAATAATTATTACAGACCTCTACATGCTTTGTAAGTAGGAAAACCTGCAAAATTGGCAGTGTATCAAATACTTGTTCTCCCCACTGTATATGCTAATTAAAACAATTCAGAGACAAGGAACATTTACACATTTTATGTTGGGCCGTTAGTGTAATCATAGTTGATGAGTTAAGTTGTGAAAGCCTAAACATGTGTTGATAAACAAGGAGGAGATACAGTGGGTATAGAAAGTCACCGCTTCCTTTCAGACTATTAACCTTTTGTTGCATTACACCCTAAAATGAATACACATGAAATCAGACTATTTTCTGCGTTCATTTACACACAATGCGTAAATGCGTTCATTTACACACAATAACCCACCATATCCATGTTAAAAAAGTTAATACTAGGTGGAACCACCTAGTATTAACTTTTTTTAACGTGGATATGGTGGGTTATTGTGTGTAAATGAACTCAGAAAATAGTCTGATTTCATGTGTATACTAGGTGGTTACACCTAGTATTAACTTTTTTAACGTGGGTATCGTGCGTTCATTTACACACAATAACCCACCATATCCAAGTTAAAAAAGTTAATACTAGGTGGAACCACCTTTTGCTTGAATTACAGTCTCTTTGAATATGTCTCTACTAACTTTGTACACCTACAATGTGCAATATTTGACCATTCTTCCTTGCAGAATTGTAAAAAATCTGTCAATTTGCATGGTGACCTGGTTTATGGACTGCACTCATCAAGTCATTTCACAGATTCTCGATGGGATTTAGCTCAGGGTTCTGGCTAGGCCAATCAAGGACATTCACCTTCTTGTAATTCCGCCACTGTATGATTGCTTTGGCAGTGTGCTTTGGGCCATTGTCATGTTGAAATGTAAACCATCTTCCCATTTTCAACTTCCTGCAGGTTCCCAAGAACCACTGCACACTTTGACACTTGGCCTCGGAATCTAGATTGTGCTTTTGGCAAAGCTCAAACGAGACTAGATGTTGCCTGCAGATTACTTTGGAATCCAATGAAAATTGGGAATACACTTCTTAAGATACACATCGTTAATCAATTGGAAAATAGCTGCAGATTAATTTGGCTTTGGAACGGTTTTGAATGTATTTTCCTTCTTTACAATAAAAAGAGGCAAGGCGATGACAAGATATGCTGCAAAACAGAGTTTGCTGCGTTGGGTAACCCTGACACCAAGTGTCAAACAAAGTGCTGTACAGTCAAACAAAAAATGAACAAAAAGTGTCTAGGACAGCAAAAGGAAAACCACACATAATCCATATAGCTAACTAAACATAAGACTTTACAGACATAAACACAACATCCTACCCAATTGCAGACTCAAATGCTAAAGAAGAAATCTAGGTCTTAAGGTGCTATTTACAAATGTTGCTACATGTGATAGACCTAATATAGAAAGGTAGGCAATTCCACAACTTTGTAGCAGCAACAGATAAGGCACAGTCTCCTATAAACTTTATTCGGGAGAACAAAGTGCAACTGGTTGGAAGACCTAAGGATCCTGGAGGAACAGTGGTGGATAAGGAGGTCAGAAATATAGGAGAGTGCTGATCCATGTAGCGCATTTAAAACAAATAAAAGAACCTTGAGAACATTGTACTGGTTAAAAGCCTAGCTCTTGCATTTTGGACACGCTGAAGCCAAGACAAGGAAGACAGACGCTCATGTACAAAGAGTAGCCATAGTCCAAACAAGCGGAAATTCACTTTAAAAGTCTCCAAAATCTCAAAAAAACTCTGACAACAGCCTTTACTTGTTTACCCCATTGCGTCGCTATGAACATTGTTTGAAAGAGGCCCAAACTATAACATTGGTGGAGTCTGTGGGGCCAAATACAACAACTCTGTTATTGGGTTGCTTCATTGAAGAATGTTTTTAGCTAGCAAGTATTTTATGTCTCTCAGAAAATCAGAGAGTGATTTCAGGGATTTCTTGTTGCAGCAAAGAAATCACTCTTGGGGTCTCTTCCGCTTGTTGCCTTTTTGTAAAAACGGTTTAATGACTGCCCTAGGTTATTTCTCTCAGTCCAAGCATGTACTTCGGTCGCAGTTGACCCTGCCAGATGATGAATAAGCATTTCACTGGATACTAGTTATTAAATGATTGAACCAAATTATTTCAATATGTTAATGTTGCTGGCCCTTTGATCTCTCATACATTCCAGAGCCACCCCGGGTGTCAGTGAACCCCCATAACCGGACCTTTACCACAGGACAGGAAGTGAGGATCAGGTGCTCGGCCAAAGGTTTCCCCGACCCACGACTAGTCTGGACACACAACGACATGTTCATCGTGGGCTCCAACAGGTCCTGACTTTTCACCATTCATACAGGTCACAAGTCAGAAACAGCAGAAGGTTACTGTGTCTTGTTTTAGTCCATTTGTTGAATTCATTTATGGTTAAGATCTTTTTTGCAGTGTTAGGAATTAATCAGTCAGCTGCAGCAATAAGTTGTCTTTGTTAATATACGTATTGATTTCATTTCTCCCTTTGACTACCTTTGACTTCCTTTGCATGACAGACGAAGGACGACCTCCGATGGAAGTCTGCTTATCAGGAACATTAATCAGAAGGATGCTGGGGTATATGGGTGTCTGGCCAGCAATGTGGCCGGGACAGACTCAGACAGAGCCATCCTCGCCTACATCGGTGAGTAAGGACAGCTGACACACGGACGGACAGAGATGTGCTTCTTCCGCCTCGCTTTCTCACATGATCTCTTCTCCTTTCCCAGAATCCCCCGTGGTGACCGTGGTGCAGAGTGAGATTCTGATTGGTCTAGGTGAGACCACCGTCTTGGCTTGCACTGCCACTGGGATCCCCAGACCTGAAATCAAGTGGTACAAAGGTAAGGGATTTTGGCCTGTGGATCTGAAGCTGTGAAGAGGTATCTGAGGACACCCTTGACTGAAAAAAATTGGCCATAAGGTTAAGACTAAACCAGACCAGGTTTCTAATCTCAATGGAAGGCCCTGGTCAAGGACGTAAATTATGTTTTAGCGACAGAGCTGCCTCAAAAGTCAGTGAAATCAACAAAACACATTCAAACAAAGTGAATGGGAGGTATTTTCCTTTAGCTATTCGCCTGTTCCCTGGCCAGCTATCGTCCATAACACAAGCATCCGGAACAATCCTACACATTTCAAGTCAAAATAGGATTGAATTGTGGTTCATTCTACTGTCCTTTCAAAATGCTGCTCTAATTGATTTGAAAGGAAATTACGAGGGCCTTCTGTTAGAATCCTGAAAGCATAGCTAGATTTTGACTTACCAGACACCACCAAAGAATAATTCTGATTGGTTGTTGTTTTCTCTTGTTGTTTTCTCTTTGGTATGAACCAATCTATTTATGAAGGTTCTCCAATGATATATATAGTGTGAGTGGTGAGTTGTACAACTTCGTCCAAGTGATTGAGGGTGTATATACACAACACACATGAACAACAAAACACACACTATATATGTGTATATAAGGATTTCTTAGCCTTGGTAAATCATTTGGACGTGACCCAGGGTTGGATGCCGTATCTTTTATAGAGTGCAGAGGAGTGTTTCTACGGCTGTTCAGGAAGTTCTCCTACGCCACCTTTGACACACTTGGCTGTCCAGACGGGACCCCCCAGACGGGACCCCCTCCGGCTCCCTTTTAGTGCACTTTCCTGTTGTCTCCACTCTCTTCATCTATCAAGAGAATAATCAAGAAAAAAAACATTGGTTTATAATTTTTCAACCTCACTATTCTAATTTCATTTCGACATAAATGTCTGACTCAATCTTGACCCAAGGTGACCTACAGTTAAGACCGTCCTCCTTCATGGATATCGACCCCCGGGTCGGGACTCTGAAGATTAAGGAGACGCAGGACGTTGACGCAGGAGACTACACCTGTGTGGCTGTCAACCTGGCCGGGACCTCCTCTCCTGGGAAGCTCACCCTGGATGTAGGATGTAAGAATTCCACTGAATTCCATTTTAACTGTTCTGAAGCCTTTCCTCGTGGTCACATGTGACTTAACGTGTTGTTAACCTCTTGGACCTCGGATCTTTTCCCTTCAGCCGCCCCCCAGTTTACCAGGGAACCTTCTGACGTGGAGTCAGACATCGGCTCCAATGTGACGCTGACGTGCAAGGCGCAGGGTTACCCTGAACCCCAGGTCACTTGGAGGAGGGAGGACAACACACCCCTCTTCGTTAGACACAACGCACACAGCACCATAACCCAGAACAGTGCAGGAGACCTGCAAATCAGGAGTAAGTGTTTGGTTTGTACACACACACACACACACACACACTCAAAGACACACACACACAGACACTGATCATTGTCTTCTCTCCTGTGTGTGGAAGATCTGTGGGTGGAAGATGATACAGCGTACGTGTGTGATGCCAAGAACCAGTTTGGGACAATACAGGCCCATGCCAAAGTCACTGTCACCGGACTGGGTAAGTGACATGGTTCCACATCCAGTGGTCTGGGTACTGTAGGACGGGGTTGGACTACATTCTGTGGACTGAATTTCTCTGTTTGAATTGACTGATATTTCAGTGAAATGAACCCAACCTTGCTTTATAACAATACGTAGTTCCCCTCTTCCTCTTTATGTTGACTAACCAAACCTTCTCCAAACGTTTGTTCTCGGGAACAACTCTAAATATAAACTCCCCACTGACTACTAGTTCTCAAAATATTATTGGCTTTCCAGTAACAGATTGGCTTTCCAGTAACAATTGTGTAATTTCAGGAATGACTCATGGGCTTCAATATGCTGATTAGTTTGAGATGATCTAATTTTTACAACACCTCTCGTGTTCACATCCCCAGTACCAGTGCCGTTAGAGCAGCTTCAGAAAAGATTGGACTTTGAGTCACTAGGCTTTATTTACTGACAAAACATAATTTTAAGGCCGTATTCACATAAAAAAGATTTCTTACCACTAGTGCTCCTAGACAACACAAAACGTTTCTTGCTAAGAGTTTTCTTTTGAAAACCTATTAACATTGCGGCTAAGACCTGCTTTTACTAAGGAATGGAGAGAATTCTTAACCTAAGAGAATGGGCTGGTTGCTATGGATGATGTTGGGTTCCACATATAAGCTTACTTACTATGCTCAAATTGTTTGGCTGGTAGAGGAAGGGGGCTCTGTTTCAAGGAATTCATCTTAGCAATTCTGTAGAGGGATGTCATGTTGCCGTATTGAAATATTAATATTAAAATAAAAATGTAGGCTAAGTTTCCCTAAACCAAAAATGATATACTGAATAGTCAAGATATGTTCAGAGCTAAAACTCTCTGTGAAATACTTTGTGAAATAAAAGCAAATATAAGAGCAGCTATGGATAGGGATCAAGGTTTGACTGATGTCTAGGTTACATTTGTAAGATACGGTCAGCATGGATTGAGTTTATTTGAGAGCAAGAGAATGTAGGGCAAACTCAGTGAAACAGCTCAAATTCCCTGGCAGGATTTGAAGGGGATGTCAGCTCTTTAGAAGGAGAGAAGATCTGAATAGTACCCCATAATGAAAAAGGGAGATTGAGAGAGAAAGAGAGAGAATCCACAGGGCCAGATGTGTTATCTCTATGGTTAGGTATGTGTGTGCTGGGTGTCACTTTCATATCATTTCACTTCTCAGACAGATGGTGTGATGTATTAGACAATCGTTGGTCAATATTCTGTACATTTCTATATCTGTTTCATAATGCATATAATACTATGACTTTTAATCATCTTGACAGAAGTAAAAACAGCAGGCCAACTACAATATACAAAAGTGTTACAGTATCCATGCAAGCTTATGTCATTTATTAATAGGGGAGGCATGAGAACTACCATCCTTGCGGTGTTCCAGTGCTCAGTCTGAAATCTCTTTCATCAGGAAGTCAATGATCCACTGAGATGGAGCTGGGCAAGTGTATCTTGGAGAGATTGTGTTTTAGTACGTCTTGGAGGATGGGGTTGAACACAGAGCAGAATTCCATGAACAGGCAAATGCTGATGGCACCTGCAGACATGTTGGCTCTGTAGGAGAATGGCAGTGGGTTGAGGGAGCAGTCAATGTCTTTAAGATAGGAAGGAATTAGGCGCTGAAGCATTTTCTTGATGACCCAGGTGAGTGCTGCAGGTTTGCAGTCCTTCATGCAGGATACTGTACCTCCAGACTCACCCCTGCCTGGGCCTCTGTTTCCTAGTCCCATACACATGACTTGATGTAATCTGGCTTGTAGTCAACCATCTACACGGTTTTGTGTGGGTTAAGGTGCTGGTTATTCTGACCAATCTCTGTACGCAGACGCATTTCCATCAATGGTGAAGCCAACCGCAATGCTGTCGTCAGCTAACTTGAGCTGTTTCACAGATGGTTTTGTTGGCGGTACAGCCATTGGTGTGCAGCGAGTAGAGCAGAGGAGATCTCAGTTGGGTGTTAGAACGGTCAGTACAAAGCACGGTCATACCCGGCATAGCTCTCTGGATTGTATACATTGCTCTGTAGGTTTCTACGTGAAAACAAACATATAAAAGATGCCGCTTGTCACCAGATAACAGGCCCGTTTGTATGTTTACACGTGTGTGAGAGGTGTACGTGCAGTAGGGTTTTATGTGTGTTTGTGTTGCATGAGTATTGTGTGGGCTTGTGCGTTTACCTGTGTTCACCTCGTCAGCCATGCAACAGGGCAGGCTTGTCTCAGGGTCCAATTTTGGGTAAAAGATCACTTCAGATGATGATCCAGCTGAGGCATATAAACGCTTACCAAGCGTTACCTAGTCGCGAAAACCCATGCCAGACTAACTGTGGCAACACACCAAGCAAAACATGTTCCGGCACACAGCATCACGCTCTCATGTGGTTGCAGCATTGCAGCTGTCTGGAACCACATCAGGTGTCCCTCTACATAATGCAGATTGTCATTTGTGAATTAAATGTGGATTGTGTCCATTACGATTGATGGATGTTTTTTGTAGGGGTCAATTTCATTTCGGAGCAATCAAGGACAAGATTTTAAAGAGGAAATTACAAAGTCAGTGAGTCAACAAACCCAGTGGTTGGTCATTAATTCAGTCAGCAAGGCCATTGGTTGGTCATTAAGTCCGTCAGCAGCCCCATTGGTTGGTCACTAAGTCAGTCAGCCAGTTCATTTGTTGGTCATTAAGTCAGTCAGCAGGCCCATTGTTTAGTAATTAAGTCAGTCAGTCAGCAAGCCATTGGTTGGTTGTTAAGGCAGTTATTTGTTTTCAGGTTGTCAGACTCATCTGAGTCAATCTGAACTGTTTCTACATCACATTCTCAGTCCTAAAGTGAAGGTACAGGACACTAACCGGCAGTTGATTTGGACATAGGCCTTTAGTGGACAGTTAAAGATATAAGACCAGTGGTGTAGTGGAAGGTAAAAGCAGTTTATCCACCTTTCAAGGAATACTGCATTGAAAGTATAGGAATGCATATTGTTTTCACTATGTGTGGCAGTCAGACATTACCCAACAATGTCATCACCACTCTCTGTATAAGAGATGTCATTTTGAAAGACACACAATATATACAATAATCCAAAAATCTGAATTGTGTTCACAGGCAGACTTTCAGCTTTACTTTGATATTTTCATAAAAGTTTGATGAACCATTTAGAATTCTTCTTTTCACCTTCTTTTTTATGGTAACAGAAGTATTTTTACACTTGGCTTCACAGCTGTTTTCTTATTAAACAGGTTTGTTGATTTGCAAGTCAGTGCAGGTGAACCTGAGATTCTGAGATTAGTGTATTTGAGCATTGCATGTCTGTATTCACTTTGTCAGGTGCTCAGAAACAACTATTTTTAGATCTATCTGGATGGTCCGACAGTGTTGATCGTTTTGAACTGAAGACAGTTGGTCGGGTTGTTGTTATGTTCAGGGTGAGGTAGCATGCATAAGTTAACACCCTGTCATCGGCCCCGGTCTGGCCGTCATATGACCATGTCAGGGGCCTTGTGAACCACGCATTACCTCAGCCTCATGGTGTGGATATGTGGGAACCGTATGTACAGTGGCTCTTGAAAGGTTTACCCCCCTTGGACAATTACACGAAATGAAATGTTATTAAATTAGGAGTTTTTGCCACTGTTCACCATTAAAAAGCCATGTCACAGTAAAAAAATAAATACATTTATTACAAATCCAAAACTGAGAATAATGGATTGTATAAGTATTCAAAGCCTTTAAGGCCCCTTTGCCAGCAATTACAGACACAAATACACTATTTGACAGCATTTACAGCCCAAAGTCTCTGGCAGCTTTTCACAATTGACACTGCAATTTCTTCCCATTATTCCTTGCAAAAGTTGGACTTTTGGTGAACAGGAATTTTCATCTGTTTCCACATGTTCTCAATTGGATTTTGAAGCCACTCCATTGTCACTTCATTGTCCTGCTGGAATATGAATCTTCTCCCAAGTCCCGGGTCTCTTGCAGACTTTCACAGTTTATCTTCCAGGATTTCTCTGTACTTTACCGCATCCATTTTTCCTTTTGCTGCATCCAAATAAACTTCCAGTTACTAATGCGAGAAGCATCCCCATAACATAACGTTTGCCCCCATCGTGCTTCAAACAAGAAAATCATAGAATCTTCTTCCACATGTTTTCACAGTCTCCCACATGCCTTTTGGAAAACAGCAGCACTTCACTTAAATATTGTTTTTATTATCATTAAGGCCACATTTGTGAAGCCCCTGGGCTTTAGATGCAGAATGCACTTTGCCATCCCAGCTCCATTAAGTGATATTTGAAATGTATGTTCGAAAAATGTACATCCATTTTGATTTTCATCATAAAATGTGGAGTCCGAGAAAAATGCGTCCATGTTCCTCTGAAAAGATGTCATCTGTTTTTCATTTGCAGTGACCCCGCTGATTGGCCGTAGTCCAAGTGTGCTGAGTGTGATTGAAGAGCATCAGGTGACTCTGCCTTGTGTGTTGCTGGCGGGTAACCCTCTACCTGAGAGACGCTGGCTACACAACCACGGGCTGGTGAGACACACACACACACACACACACACAACTGGGGCCTGAGATCTGGTTGTGGGTAACGCAGTGTTCATTTCAGCAGCTTTCGGATATGGTAATAGTAACTGAAATGTATTTTGTTTTAGTTGCATTTTTGTCATTTTGAGCATTAATGGTTTGTTTACTTTTATTTATTACATTTTAGTCCTTTAATATTAATCACTTGCGTCTGTTTTTTAAAGGCCCAGGGACCCCAAACTTCAGATTTTAAATTGTATCTCTATTCTCAATAGAATAGAGAAACAAATTAATTCAAATAGGCTGATGCAAGTATTGGAAATCAAGCAAGTCAATAGGTTATGTAGGTACAGTCATGGGAAAAATTAGGACACACCACGAAATATGTAGTTCTTTTTTAAGAAATATAAACATATACATTTAAAGGTTATGTAACTGAACCAAAAACAATTACATTCAAAGCATGATTTATCCATAGATAAAGGTGATGTAATTGAACAAAAAACAATGACATTTGAACCATGATATAATTTATTTAACAAAATATTTATAAAGTTGCCATTTCATAAAGTTAGGACACCCTGTGCCCCAATAGCTGTTATTGCCCCCTTTTGCTGAAATAACCTCAATAAGACGTTTCCTATAACTGTCTACCAGTCTCTGACATCAACTCCATGCAGAATGTTTTCAACTTTGTGATGTTTTGACAAGGACACACTGCAACAGAGTTGCCATACACACTTTATAGTTCAGATTTTACATATTGTGTTTTATACACACAGTACGTATCAAATGAAACTGTCTATATTGTTTGTGTGTCTTTGAGAGTTTTCTCACCGGTTCATTTTGTTGTCAACCGTACCAGGTGATCTCCGGCCCCTATGTGACGGTGCGTAGGGATGGCAGTCTGCACATAGAGCGTGTCCGACTGGAGGATGGAGGGGACTACACCTGCCTGGCTGAGAACCTGCTGGGGTTCAGCAACCACACCACCACCCTCAACGTCTATGGTAGGAATCCAGCACGACCGCTGTTGCTTTGACTGCGATTAAACCAAACGAAAACTTAGCAACAACATTAGTAGGACCACACAATAAAACAGCAACATTACTGCCGGTCAATAGTTAAGCCATGGTCAACATACTAGGAAAGTGTTACACAACCTCTTTGGGACCATGTTTATGGTTTACTTTTTTCTCTCTGTACACTCATTTTCCATTTCTTCTTGAATAAAACCGAGATCGTTTTCCGATCGTCTTGAGTTTAATAACAAATTGTACGGCGATGTTAACCTGTGTGTAAACCACTTTGGCCGCTCTAAGTTTCCAGCATTAACATCTTACCCTAGATGTCCCAGTGCATATTAACAAAACAGAGGTATTGATAAAACAGAGACAGAGAAAAAGGAACACGGGAATAGATCGAGGAGCAGAGTTGCTATAAAGCCGCGTCCGTCATCCACAAGCTACGCGCCACTTACTACACAGAAAACCCACACGCACACAAAAGGTGGCGGTAGTTTTTTCTGACCTTGTTTGAAAGGCGTCCGCCTTGTGTCCCCCTCCAGTGATGCCTACGATACAGCACGGTCCTCAGGTCTTCAGCACCGTGGAGGGCTCCCCCGTCACCCTGCCGTGCCACGCCCAGGGTCTGCCGGCGCCCGCCATCACCTGGTCCAAGGTCCGTAGCCCTTCACTCACTTGGCTACTGAAAGGGGCACGGACCGTCGACCCGTTTCCTCCCTCTCGGCTCTGGGCTCCGCTCTGGTCCAATAGCTAGAACCAGAACCAGAACCGGGCCTGAAGCCTGAGTGGTTTTACGATCTGTCTAGTGTCCCTCTAGATACTGTATATACAGCCAGGCGGTAATGTGGGCACTCGTGACCGCTTGTTTCTGTAGCTGTAATCCGCTACAGAAACGTGCATATGGTGTGTATGGTGTGTATGTGACTAATCTTGGTTGACCCCAAACTAAAGTAAGGCGGAGTTAGTCGGATGGTCGATGCAGTGGTGAGTCCATGTGTTTTGGAGTACTGGTTTTTGGGTTCTGATCTGACTGCCCCGATTGACCATAACTTGTGGAGTGACTGGCTGTTTGGAATAAATACATCTCACATCTGTAATTTAAAGTCGTAATGGCAGATTTAAACATATGTTCACAGTCCAGGTGGAGTTGTGCTGTGTTTGTGTTGTTAGGTGGAGTTGTGCTTTGTCAAGTTGTGTTGTTGGGTAAAGTTGGGCTGTGTTAAGTTGTGTTGTTGGGTTCAGTTGGTCAGTGTTGCACCTCATTGACTACTGTGACTGATGCTGTGTGGGCTATGTTGGGTTGTGTTTTGTTGTGTTTGGCCAATAGAACATGAGATTGCACCCTTCGATCATTGATATGTTCCTGTGGCTTGGTATGTGTTCTTAGACCAATCACTTCACCAGTGGTGGATTTTACAAAAACAGTAGTAGGCCTTGCAACTGTGAGTGAGTGTGCGTGTACTATTTTGCCTGTGTATGTGGTTCCATTATCGTCATCAGGTTTCCAACGCTTGTAAAAGAGCTGCTCTTAAACTGAATGTGGCTTGAGAGGCGTATGAAACCCGACACAACTAAGTTTTGCCCCAGCTGGCCGGCTCAGATTTTTTCAGATTCATTGACACTGTTCTCCAATGTGTCAAAGCCACAAAGTCATCTAGGAAAGGACCCTCTGTCACTGTGCCTGATTATGCTGGTAGACATAATGTCCATATTGGTGTGCCTACAGTTCAGGGTATTTACAGTCTCTATGCAGAGTAGATTACATAAAGTATTTACAAAACATGTAAATACTTCATTAAGGGAAACCCACTCAACTGAAAGCGATGCTACCTGACCTCTAACCCCTGACCCGTGTGGTGTGTGTCTCGGTGACTCCGTAGCGAGGGGAGCTGTTGAACCTGGGTGGTCCTTCTTTTTCCCTGTGGTCTGGCGGCAGTCTCCACATTGCCTCTCCCACTGGGGGAGAATCTGGGGAGTTCGTCTGCACGGCCACCAACGCAGCGGGCTACAGCTCCAGGAAGGTCCAGCTCACCGTGTACGGTAAGTCAGTTGCCGGGCCCTCGGCACCCGGGCCGTGTCCTGTATCCGCTGTGGCTTGTGATGTCTTACCACAACTCACCACCTCTTTATTTAAATGTTTTACTGTGTGTGTGTGTGTGTGTGTGTTCAGTGCGTCCCAGGCAGATCGGGGGCTCCGGGGGCGATGGCGGGGCCCTGGAGGTGTCTGTCATCGTGGGGGAGGATGTTACCCTGCCCTGTGAGGTCCAGAGTGTCCCCCCTCCCGTCATCACTTGGGCCAAGGAGAGGCAACTCATCTCCCCCTTCTCACCCAGGTAAAACACACACACGGAGACACACACGCACCTGTGTGTTCCTTTGCTGTTGACGTAATATAGGGAAACTTCCGGACTTGTCACCCTCAGGGGGGGTTTGTAGTTGGGTTTAGAAGCCCTTGTCAGCCCCCTCCCACTCGCTATCTTCAAAGACTGGGGAGAGCTGCTGGTGTGTATTTGTGGTTGATGTGAAAACCTTTCCCTTGAAACCTGAAATTTCAAGGGAAAGACCGTTTGTCTTTTTGTATCGTGTGTGTGTGTTTGTTTGTGTGTACTGTACATTTACACTCCTGTGTGCGATTGCTCTTGCAGACACACTCAGCAGGCCTCTGGTTCCATGAAAATCCTGAAGAGCAGGGTGTCTGACAGTGGTCTGTACGTGTGTGTTGCCTCCAACATCGCAGGCAACCTCACCCAGAATGTTCTCCTCAGTGTCCTTGGTAAGGATCAACGCTGGAAAGCATGAGTATGGTGCTCTATCCCTCTACAATGTTACAGGGTTGGAAGAGGTTTTACAGGGTCTCTCATTAGTTTGCTGTACACAAAAGGGTCCCCTCGAGCATGGAGCTTGGAAATTTAAGGACACGATTGTTCACAGATAGGAGACAATAATGCAAGGGGGAAAACTAAATGAACTGAAATGACAGCATTGGCTAGACGACAACACTCATGAGTGTTTGAAGTTTTGGTGTAAACCGCTGAAGCTTCCTGAACACTGCAATTAACCTACAGCTGAAATCTAAATGGAATCTCAGTGTGATGTGTAATCATCGGTTCAAACTAAAACTCTTAACAGACACAGACTGGGAATGCCCTAGACAATTAAAAACAATTGAAGAAATCAAAGGGCAATAAAGAAACATGTGACAGATCGCAGAGGTGATGACTTATTATAGGTTGTCATATAGGTGATATATAGATGTGAGGACTTGTTATAGGTCGTCATATAGGTGATATATAGATGTGAGGACTTGTTATAGGTCGTCATATAGGTGATGTATAGATGTGATTAATTGTTATAGGTGGTCATATAGGTGATACATAGATGTGAGGACTTGTTATAGGTCGTCATATAGGTGATATATAGATGTGATGAATTGTTATAGGTTGTCATATAGGCAATATATAGATGTGATGACTGGTTATAGGTCGTCATATAGGTAAGATATAGATGCGATAACTTGTTAAAGGTTGTAATAAAGGGGATATATAGATGTGATGACTTGTTATAGGTCATGATATAGGTGATATATAGATGTGATGACTTGTTATAGGTCATCATATAGGCGATATATAGATGTCATGACTTTAGTTTAGGTCGTCATATAGGTGATATATAGATGTGATGACTTGTTATAGGTTGTCATATGAGGATATATAGATGTAAAGACTTGTTATAGGTCGTCATATAGGTCAATGAGAAGGAAAGGCAGAAGAATTAGTAGTTTAGACCACTGTAAAAAAACTCATTCAGAATATCTCCTGTCTGCCTGTTGTCTCCTGTCGGTCCCTCGATTCTGACCACCTCTTCTCCAGTGCCCCCCAGTATACAGGCTGGGCCACAGGTGATGAAGGTGCAAGTGGGCCACCCTGTAGACCTGCTCTGTGTGGTTCTGGGGTCACCCCAGCCTTCCCTGGCCTGGCTAAAGGATGGCGCCGCCCTGGTGGTGGTCGGGGAACAGTACAGGATCTCCCCCGATGGCTCTCTGACCCTAGGCCAAGTGGGGCTGGGTGACGAGGGGACCTACACTTGTGTGGCCACTAACGTTGCTGGAGAAGATCAGTCCAATGTACAGCTGCGGGTGCAAGGTGAGTCGCTCAGTCCCTAAATAGCGTGATATGAAAGAAGTTCGAGTTTGGACAAAGATTTTTGCAGAACCAAATGTGTAGATTTAGGATACTGTCATTTTCACCAATGTGGAGTGCGTCTTTCTCTCAACCATTCAGTTCCCCCCATGGTGGAGGTCCTGGAGCCCCCATTCAACAGCCCCCACCAGGAGAGAGTGGCCAACCAGCGCATCGCCTTCCCCTGTCCCGCCAAAGGTCAGGTTTTATTTTGTCCTTGCTTCCCCCCGTACCCAGGGCTTCAGCCTCAGTGAACTCATGAATGAACTGAGATGGCAACACTCTTCCATCCCCCTTACAAAATACACAGAAGGCTTGCTGAGTTTCTTATTCGTGTATATCTGACCACATGTCTTTCTCTAATTACGACCTCCCCTTCCCCTATCCCTCCCTCGCCTCAGGCATTCCCACGCCCGTCATAAAGTGGCTGCGTAATGGGCAGGAGCTGACGGGGAGCGAGCCGGGTCTGACCATTATGGAGGACGGAACCCTCCTCATCCTGGCATCGGTTTCTCAGCTGGACAACGGAGAGTACGTCTGCACGGCCGCCAACGAGGCCGGCACCACTGAGAGGAAATACCAACTCAAAGTCAACGGTCAGCTAGCCTAGCGTCCACTAGTTCACTAATACTGCTGTTGTAGTAACCCAGCCAATATCATTTTATTAGATTGTGTGCCATTAAGCCTACTAGCCTTTTACTGTGGTGAATGGTCAAACTAGGCAGCATCGCAAATGTGTGGTAGAATGTCGTTTTAAACCTGTCCTTTCCCATTTGACCTCTGTGCAGTGCCACCCACCGTCCGTGACTCTGGGTTACCGAACAATGTGTCAGTGGTGCTGAACCAACCCGCCAACCTGGTGTGTGATGTCACAGGAAGTCCCACCCCTGTCGTCACCTGGTACAAGGATGGCCTTCCTGTAGGTGAATCGTTACACAGCTGCTGTAGATTAAAGGCAGTAAAGGAGACACCTACTAGTGCTTCCGGAGTTACTTAGAAATCATCCTTGTAGTTTGGTATTATTATATACGGTTGTGCTCAAACGTTTGCTGGCAGAAATTTTGACATTTTGACATTGATTTTGAAAATATGACTGATCATGCAAAATATGATCACTATCCTTTTAGTTAGGGATCGTGATCATATGAAGCCATGTATTTTCACATGGTTGTTTGGCTCCTTTGATAACAGAAATCACCCAAATGTCCCTGATAAAACGTTGACATACCCTTGAATGTTTGGCCTTGTTACAGACACACAAGGTGACACACACAGGTTAAAATGGCAATTAAAGGTTAATTTCCCACACCTACAGCTTTTAAAATTGAAATGACTGTCTGTGTATAAATAGTCAATGAGTTTGTTAGATCTCACGTAGATACACTGAGCAGGCTAGATACTGAGCCATGGGGAGCAGAAAAGAACTGTCCAAAGAACTGCGTAACAAGGTAATGGAACTTAATCAAGGTCAGGTAGACCAAGAAAGATTTCAGCCACAACTGCCAGAAGAATTGTTCGGGATACACAGAAAAACCCACAGGTTACCTCAGGAGAAATACAGGCTGCTCTGGAAAAAGATGGTGTGGTTGTTTCAAGGAGCACAATACAACGAGCTACATGGTCAAGTTGCCAGAAAGAAGCCTTCACTGTGCCAATGCCACAAAAAAGCCTGGTTACAATGTGCCCGACAACACCTTGACACGCCTCACAGCTTCTGGCACACAGTAATTTGGAGTGACGAGAACAAATGAGAGCTTTATTGTCACAAGCGTGACAATAAAGCGTTTGGAGAGGAGTCAACAAGGCCTATAGTGAAAAGAATCCCATCCCCACTGTGAAGCATGGTGGGGGCTCCCTGATGTGTTGGGGGGGGGGGGGTGAGCGCTAAAGGCTCTTTAGCACTCTGAGCACTGTATGCTTGGTACAGTAGATTCTGGGATGATACTTTGAATGTGAAGACGTATGTTCAATCATCCAATGCTAGATTTTTCAGATCTTATTTGATAAGGTTCCCAGGACTGCTGGTTTTCTGTTTTACCTGGTCGTTTTATGCATGCATGCATCCTTGGTCTAAAGGGCTCCCTGGACCCACGGAACAGCATCTGCTCTTGGTGGTAGCTAATGTGGATCATACATACTTTTGTCAAACATTTTTACTTAGGAAATATGTAACGATGCTTTAGCTGCAGCAGGCTGTTAGATGCAAAATTTAACAATACTAATTATCTATTAATCTGGAGACATGAACCGACATTGAACTAGATTCTAGGTCACATTGGCTGCAGGTTGAGTATTTCTATTTGATTGCAACAGTATTCTTGCTCCATCAACCAAGCTCAGATCTTTAAGATTGGAAAATGATGCATGTCAATTTGGTAATTAACTGAAATCTAAAGTATAGTTTGGTTCCCTGTTGTTATGTGTTTTGTGATAATGGTTTTGTTTTGTGTGTTTGTAGGTGGTTCCTAGTAGCGGTGTTCAGATTCTCCAGCAAGGCAAGACTCTGAGGTTACTGAAGGCAACTACAGCAGACACTGGAAGCTATAGCTGCAAGGCCATCAACATTGCAGGAAGTTCAGAAAAGTTCTTCCCCCTGGACGTGCTGGGTGGGTATAGACAGCGTTGGTGGGGAGGCTGACGGGAGGAAAGGCAGGATTCTGTTGATGTAACTCATGTCCCGGCTTGACTGGTCTTTGTAAAGAATAATAGTGTCGAGAAACTTTAATCTTCGATCATGTTCCCTGCCTGTAGTTCCCCCCACAATCATTGCGACAGGCGTCTCTTCAGAAGTGTCGGCAGTGCTGAACCAAGAGGTCAATCTGGAATGTAAGGTGCAAGGAACTCCATTTCCCACCATCCTGTGGTACAAAGACAGGAAGTGAGTTTCCTCTACCACCGCTTTTTTTCTATCGGATTGTTGTTAATTTGACACACGCACAGGATACTTACATAGTTAATGTAATTGGACTGTGACACACCTGCAGCTCTTCCTCCGGTAACTTTTTCTAATGAAAGTGAATCTCATTCCCATGTGTGTTTCTCTCTTCCCCAGACTGGTGTTCCTGGGTGACCCCAACTTCGAGGTCAGCAACAGGGATCAGAACCTGAAGATAAAGAGTGCTCGTCTGGGAGACCAGGCGCACTACCAGTGTGGTGTTTCTAACGCGGCGGGTAAACAGACCAGAGACTTCCACCTCAGCGTCTACGGTGGGTGTGGATCACAGCACGTGTATGTGTTGGGGTGCAAGGCCTGCCTGGGGACATCAGTGGATGTATGCATGTGTGCTAGATCAGTTCAAGGGGCACTGTGTAGAATCCTATCTCTGATGTGTACAACTGAATTGTCTCCCATTGCCTTATCGAATGAGACTGGAATAGTATTAGTAAGCAGGTTTAGGGTGGGTGGTGTAGTTGTGAAAGTGTATATTCAAAGACTACAACCCAACTGATAGATGAACCGGCAAAAAAAGTTTCAATGTGGAATACCTCAGGAACTTGGAACAATTTTGTATAAAACATATTTGAAATATGAACCTGTGTATGTCTTCGGGCCATTCATGCTATTAGTTCAGTACGACACTTACAATGTGTTCTTTCTCCCTCTACCCTAGTCCCGCCCACCATAAAGGGTGGCAACGTGACCTCAGAGGTTACGGCCCTCCTGGATACCGTGGTAACACTGGAGTGTGAGGCACGTGGCGTGCCCTTGCCCGCCATCACTTGGTATCACAATGGAGAGGCCTTCCTGTCCAGCCGCCAGGTGCAGTACATTGACCGAGGTCACTTCCTTCGGATCCCACGTGCCCAGGCATCGGACGCTGGTCTGTTCACTTGCAGGGTCACCAGTGTGGCTGGGACCGCAGAGAAGAACTTTGAGCTTGACGTTTACCGTAAGTATCCTAATACTACCTCCGTTTACCATGAGTACCTTAACACTACCGAAGTGTGTCATACACCAATCAGCCATAACATTATGACCACTGACAGGTGAAGTGAATAACACTGATAATCTCATAATTATGGCACCTGTCAGTGGGTGGGATATAGTATGCAGCAAGGGAATATTTTGTCCTCCTTCTTTGTTAGAAGCAGCTTTGACAAGAGACAAAACAGCTTTGTCAGAGCATCTACAAAACTACAATAGCTGTTGGGTGTTCCCGGTCTGCCATGGTCAGGACTTATCAAAAGAGGTCCAAGGAACAAAAAGTGGTGAACCAGCAACAGGGTCATAGGTGCCAAGGCTCATTGATGCACATGAGTGAAGGCTGGCCTGTGTCCTCCGATCCAACAGACAAGCTACCATAGCTTAAATTGCTGGTTCTGATAGAAAGGTTTCAGAACACACAATGCATCACATTTTCTTGCGTAGGGGCTGTGTAGCCGCAGACCTGTCAGGGTGCCCATGCTGACCCCTGTCCACTGCTGAAAGCATCTACAATGGGCATGTAAGCATCAGAACTGGGGCACGGAGCAATGAAAGAAGGTGGCCTGGTCTAATCAGTCATGTTATCTTTTACATCACGTGGATGGCTGGGTGTGTTGCTTACCTGGAGAACACATGGAACCAGGATGCACTATGGGAAGGCAAGCCAGCGGAGGCAGTGTGAGGCATTGTGTAATGTTCTGCTGGGAAACCTTGGGTCCTGTACGTTAGCATTGTTGCAGACCATGTACACCCTTTCATGGTATTTCATGGTAACCGTGTTCCCTGAAAGCATTGGCCTCATTCAGAAAAACATGAATGGCTTGAGGAACACAACAACGAGTTCAAGGTGTTGACTTTGCCTACAAATTCCCCATTTGTGGGATGTGCTGGACAAGTCCGATCCATGGAGGCCCCATGCTACTTACAGTACTTAAATGATCTGCTGCTAACATCTTAGTGCCAGATACCACAGCACACCTTCAGAGGTCTAGTGGAGTCCATGCCTCAACAATCAGGGGACCTACACAATATTAGGGCGGTGGTCATAATGTTATGGCTGATCTGTGTAAGTACCCTAACATTTCCTCAGTTTACCGTAAGTATCCTAACACTACATCAGTTTACCGTAAGTAAGCTACCCTAACACCACATTAATTTGCCGTTTGAACCAGTGGACAATTCTACTGATAAATCTCTTCACGTCTCTTTACCATAAGTAAACTCTGTCTACTTCTCTTTATTGTTTGTAACTTCATTTTACCTCACATTACCAGAAGTAACCTTCTAACATTGCAGTAGCAGTAATATACTTTTATCTCACAAAGTTAAGGCAGATTCTGAAAGAAATACATTAGATAAAAAAAGCTTTGAGCATTAACAGCACTGTAACAATGTGGAAAGGGGGTTTTTAAGATTTATTTTGATAAATGAGAGTTGTTCTCAGATTTGTGTCTGAAAGAAAAAAAAATTATGGTTTAAATGGATCAATTGTCACACATAACCCATGAACACTGTTGTTAGCAAAGCAACTCATTGCACATTTGCATAAAAATAATTATATCGTCAGCAGCCAAAATGTAAATGAAATAATGTTCGCTACAATTGGTTTACTCTAAATAGACCAAAAGCATACACCCAAACCATCTATATTCTCTCCTCTCAGTTCCTCCCTCCATCGTGGGGAGTCAGGACACCCCCACAGTGAGGAAGGTGGTGCTCAGGGAGCCCCTGACCTTGGAATGTAAAGCTGAAGGACACCCTCCCCCCATGCTGACCTGGCTGAAGGACGGCATTCCCGTCCGGAACGGCGAGAGTGTCAGCATTCTGGAGCAAGGCCGGAAGATCGAGATCCTCTCCACTTCCGTGTCTGATGCCGGCCACTATGTCTGCGTGGCAACCAGCGTCGCTGGGGAGAAGGGGATGAAGTACGACGTCAGTGTTTTAGGTAAATGCAAGCCATTCTATGTTTCAGCTGGCAGGACCACCACTCTCATAACTTACAATGGGCTGAACGTATTGCTTTACCATGGAAACACGTAACAGGGCTATTATTGCTATTGCTGTTGCAGTGGATTATGGTTGTTTATGAGAGGGGAGAAGGTCTTGCCCGGTTACCTTGGGCTCTACTCTTCTTTGTCTGACATTTAGCTGAGGAGATTGAGACAAAGGGAAATACAGAGTGGTAGTGAGATTAAGCTATTGTTTGTCCTGTCTTTTATGTCCAGATGTTTTAAGGCTGTCAGACAGTCTATGTTCTTTACTGAATGACATTAGAGGATAGAGGCAATTTTCTGCAGGCGATTGAGCTTCTAAAGCAAGGACTTACGTGATGCTACATTTTCCAAGACGCATCAAAAAATATAAAATGCACTAGATTCTATTGTTGTGTCATCTTCTTTGATAGGGAATGTGTCTCAGTCCTGTACAGTAGAAATTCCTACATGTTTAAATTATTCTATAAACTGTATTTTTCTTTATCAGGTGTGCAAACATTACATTTACATTTCTTTATGATAAATAAAAATATGGTGTTTCAACTGTATTTTATTGGTGTGCTGAAGTTTCTTGTCTGTCTAATCACAGTTCCCCCTGTGGTGGAGGGAGGGGATGATGTCACAGACACCACGGTTGTCATTAACAACCCTCTGGAGCTAGAGTGTCGCGCTACGGGTACCCCGTCACCTGCCTTCAGGTAAGCCCTAAACACAGCAACATTCAAACATTTAGTGTAAATATACACACACAAAGCCCTTTTTCTTACATATGCCTGACCCCACTCTGACCCCTGACCCCACTCTGACCCCTGACTCCACCCTGCCACCTGAATCAACCATGCCCCCTTTCTCCTCCATGTCTCTGTCACACAGTTGCTACGGTGTTAGCCGGACACACCATAAGTACAACATAACTTTTTACGTTTGTTCCTGTAGGTGGTTTAAGGACGGTCAGCCAGTCAGGCAAGGTGACGGGGTTCGGGTCACAGCTAACGGCCGTCGGCTCACTATCTCTCGGCCCCAGATCTCAGACACAGGACGTTTTCAATGTGTGGCCACCAACGAGGCAGGAGACGATGAAAGGGACTTCAATGTGGTTGTCCACGGTAACCTGCCGACTCTAGTTCTGCCCTGCAAACCCACATTTTGTCTGGTCATGAAAGCCTTGAACTTGTAGGACTGTCCTTCAATGTGTGCAGCTGGTTTATTGGATTTTACAATGTGGAATCTTTTTTTTTTACCTCAATAATTTTCTCTTTACCTTAATCTTTTCCTCTTTACCTCAATACTTTCCTATATACCTCCTTCTCACAACCTTTCCGCTCGTTAATTTAATCTCCTTATTTTCCTCCAGTGCCCCCTTCCATCCGATCCACTGGTCTCTCTGAGCGTTCCGTGGTCCTCCATGAGCCTATCAGTCTCCAGTGTCCCCACAGCGGCATCCCTCTTCCCAGCCTCACCTGGCTCAAAGATGGCCGCCCTGTGGACACTTCCAAGGAGCACCTGAAGGTACAGGATATGAATAGACCGTGTTATACCTTTCACTTGGCCTTTTCATTGTCCTACTTCAGGTAGCCCAAAAAGCTAGTCAAACTCAGCTGTGTTCATTTCTATGTAACCTGTTCCCGTAGCTTGAGTCAGCTGGTAAGACACTGCATATAACAGTGGCCAGACTGGAGGATGCTGGGAAATATACCTGTGTCGCAACCAATGCAGCAGGAGAAGCCCAGCTCCACTTTCGCCTCAGTGTTCATGGTAACTACAGCCCCAACCCTCCGATGAATCAAGTTTTTCTTAGGTTGGCTCTCGTTCTTCACCTCTCTTGGTCATTGTCTTTCATCTCTTACTTGTTCACTTTCTCGACCTCTTTCTTCTTCTCCAATACTCTTTCCCATGCTCTTTCTACTTCTTCCTTCTACCTGCCTCTTATTAAACCGTGATGCACTTCTACAGAGCCTCCAAGCATTCCTTTCCCTGGTGAGACCTTCAATGAGACCATCATAGCAGGTTACCCCACCCAGTTGGAGTGCAAGGCCTTAGGGAACCCACTGCCTGGTAAGACCCTTCCAACTGTAACCCTTGATAAAATGGATTTCTAAACTTTGCGACATTCGCCAGATGCCAATGTGCTTTTTCATGTTTTTGGATTTGGAACTTTTTGCATTTTCAGAACCTGCGTTTCTCTTATTTTTCTAATATAACCGATTACTTCATGAGCAGGCTGTTTAAAGCATTTGCAACCTCACAAAAAATATGTTATTATTGATGATAATATTTGACCTGTTTTCATGGACTCTTGGCAAAGTGGTTGTTTTTGCAAAGTGCACTCTCTTGCAGACCCTGTCATTATTTAAGATTCATAATTGTTTTGTGTGGTTTACAAGGAAAATTACATGAACAACAAATAATATTTGCTACTTTGTCCAATTTCCTCCACAACTGTTGTCCTTGTTCTGAGCATTTCTCTGAGAGGAATAGTGGGAATATGCTGTATCCCCAAAGGCAGAGTGCGCTAGCTCCATGCCTGTTGTATTTATTTACGCTGAGAAAGTCAGATATGGTCAACTTATGAAATGAATGAAGAGATATTGTGAGCATCTGGACACAGCGAGTCTTACTTGTCTTTCCTTATGTTTGTGGATGCTGGCAGCCATTACCTGGTACAAGGATGGTCGACCGCTAACCAGTGCCGCCGGAGTGACCATCCTCAAACGCGGTCAGCTGCTGGAGATTGACCGTGCTCAGCTCTCTGACGCTGGGTTATACCGTTGTATGGCCGTCAACGTGGCAGGAACCGTGGAGGTCTCTCACAGGCTGCAGGTTCATGGTCAGTTAACAGTCCCCTGCTAATGGACACTATTTCCTTTCACATTCCATAATTTTGCATGCACTCTTGTCTAACGCAAATTACACAGTGTAGCGCAGATATTTTCAGATAACTAGGTGGGAAAGCCACACAACTCAATAGTAGGAAATAGGGCTGTAACAAACAACTATATTGATAATCGTTCAATTACTATTTTGATTAATCGGATAATAGTATAGAAACAATACATCAATTGCAGAATTAGATGATAGTGTGCAAATTTGTTATGCATATGCAACAAACTGTTTTCATTTAATTCCTCAATGTATAGCGGTCCCATACAGTACTTTTGATGTTTTTGGTTGTACGCGACTTCCCTCCAGTGTAGCTTCCACCATCTGTCAAAATGCTTTTTTTTGCTGCTTCTTGTACAGACGCAACTAATCAATAATAACATTCGTTGCCAACAGTTTTCATTAGCAACGTTTTTATCGACTAGTTGTTGCCGCCCTAGTAGGGAGAACACCTTTTAGTAGGAAGATATAAAAGGGTTAGATCATGGTAACTGTGGGGAGGGGTGGGGGTGACAGGGCATGGCTGTGTTGGGGAGTTATTTTACATGGTGCAGCGATGGGACATATTGTAGGTGTTCAGGGGCATGGCTGTGTTGGGGAGTTATTACATGGTGCAGCGATGGGACATATTGTAGGTGTTCAGGGGCATGGCTGTGTTGGGGAGTTATTACATGGTGCAGCGATGGGACATATTGTAGGTGTTCAGGGGCATGGCTGTGTTGGGGAG